>CAUYQG010036497.1:0-24634 GCA_963574415.1 Tarsius wallacei | reverse complement strand
TCGTTTTTGATTTTTCGCGGGCTTGGGCTTAGTTGCCTATGATTGACTTTTTAACGGCCAAACGGGCAGAGAGGAGTTAGTTAAGCCCTCTGGAATGTCAGATAAGCATACAAGCAGGTTTGAAACAACACAGAGCCCACCAGAAGAGTGGCTGGCGCCACAGAGTCCACCATAATTTAAGCAAAGGAGTGTCCAGCAGAGGCTTATTGCTTAACATTCACACACTGCCAGCAGCGGTTGCAGAAGCCGAAGAAGCCGGTTACAAAAACTTAACAAAGTTCTAAGTACAAACACTGCAAACATTTTGTAAAGTAGCCATTATCTTTGGTATTTTATAGTAACAGCACTTCAGAAGAAACACTACAGCACACACTTTATGTGTCTAGTCCTGGGGAGGGGTTACTATACATTTACTACATACTTTATATTATACAGCTATTTTAAGTTATTCTAGGGCTCCTCAAGAGTGAGACTCCAACTCAAAAAAAAAAAGAGAAATGTTTTCCATGAACCTTATCACGACTTACACAGGCCACTTAAAACATGATTGAACGTTCTGATTTGCCCTAAATTTTGTCATTTAAATAACCAGTCATTTTACTTTAGGACAAAAATTTACCATTCAAAATCCTTCTCATATAAAATTACTGTCTTTTTATTTTAATCTCTCTTACAAAAAATACGTCTTTTTTTTAAAGAAATGTAGATTTATTAAAGAGAAGATACATTGTGAAGGGCACAATGGGCAGGACAGCAGTAAGAATGTCTGCTGTCTGCTGCCAAAAATACATCTTCATATCCATAACTGTTTTCACATCTCTCTCCTACTTTCTATCTTATTTTATAAATAACCTTCCTAAAACCATTTTTTTTCTCAAAAATCAAAACTTTATTTGTGTTGCTTCCCCATTGTGGATGTAACTACGCTCTTTATTTTCCTTTTTTTTTTTAATTTTTAAATCAATATTTTTTACTTTGATATTGTGGGGTACAGTTAAGGGTTAGGTATACAAATATGCTTCGTTCATGCACCCTTGTTAATAAGGGGTGTCTCCCCGTCCCCAGACAGATATTGATTACCATTAATCCCACTTCCCTTCCCCTCCCTCCCCTGCTCCATAGTTTCCCACCACTGTCAATCCTTTTCTTATAGTATTACGATAGATGTTCAAGGTCCACTATATGAGTGAGAACATGTGTTACTCAGATCTTTGTTTCTGTAAGAGGTCACTCAGTAATATAGACTCTAGTTCCAACCAGGTTGCTGCGAAATTCATGATTTTGTTCTTTTTTATGGCTGCATAGTATTCCATCGTGTATATGTACCACATTTTTTTAATCCAGTCCTCTTGATGGACAGCATGGTTGATTCCAGGCTAAAACCATATTTTTAAATCACCTTTATATAACCTCCAAATTAGACACAATTATTCTTTTTTCAATAAGAATGCAAAACTTATGTCTTATAATTTCTCCTTTTTAAATTAAAAACATCTTTTTATCAGAATTTATATATTAGCTAGAATTCTTATTCTTAGTAACCTTAAACGTTGTGAAAACCTAGGCAGCATTAAATCTTGAATTGTTGGTCATATATCAGTATTTTACAGATGAGAACCATTTTATAATTGTTTGAAACCCATCTTACTGCACACTGAGATTTTATATTTTTAAAAAATGTGTTTCCTCATATCATAACTCTTTCTTAATTGGAAATGATCCAGACAATTAGTGTCTATTATTTATTTTATTTTTTAAAATAAGGTCTTACTCTTTCACCTAGGCTAGAGTGCAGTGGTGTGATCATAGCTCACTGTAACCTTAAACTTGTGAGCTCAAGAAATCCTCCCACTTCAGCCACCTGAGCAGCTAGGACTACAAGTGCACACCACCATATACAGCTAATATTATTATTACTTTTTTTTAGAGACAGAATCTCACATGTTACCTGTGCTGGTCTCAAAATTTTGGCCCAAGGGATCCTCCTTTCTCAAGCTCTCAGGCATGAGCCACTGTACTTGACCAATGTCTATTATTTAACTTTAAGATTTTCAAATTATATAAAATTTTTGTCTATAAGCATTTATCCCATTTTTATTTACTTAATTTATTTTTAAGTGTTTACCTAGATTGCAGATGAGAATTGTGATATTAGGCAAAGCTAGTCATTTTCCTTTTAACCATTTTTACAGCCTGTGAATATCAAATGTTTACCCAAGTAAAACTTTAAAGTTAAATACATGGCTATTTATGCTAATAACTCAGAAAATATAGTGTTTCGTGAAGCCAACAATATAAAATTAATTTTACTTATCAAAAAAATCACATAAACAAAGATAATTCAATTTTTGGCTGGTTTCATAATTTTATAACCTTTCTGCCAAACCCTGACACCTTAAAATAGCTAGCAGAAATGAATACAAAACTGTCTGACCGTAAACCCAGACAAAAGTGTATGCTGACACTTTTTGAAGACATTTTTATTTTTCTAGGAATTTTAAAATCATCCTATTTCTCAAAGATTTACTAAAGCCAAATGAAGTTTAAAACCATTTTGGCTTATTTACTTAATTTATGAGTGCCCATTTATCTATAAGTCTATTTGGTACCTGTAGACACAACATATAACACAATACACGTACATACACATAAACACATCTATACATATACACCTACAAACAAAGATCCTCTAGCTTTTACTTCAGAGCCCTAGCCATGAGATAGCAATACAAACTCACCAGTTTACAAAAGATAACTGGATTCAAGTTTTATTCCTGATAAATTTGAAGCAAAATTTTGGGTAAAGCAGTTTTCATGGCAGTTTGACTTTAAAAACCTCTTCCCCTACTGTTTTTGTGTAGTTTCAATTGACTTTAGTGTTATGTTTTTAATGTTTACTTTTTAGTGATAATTATCTAAACTATGGAAGAGTAACAAAATCACACCAGGCACAGTGGCTCATGCCTGTAATCCCAGCACTTTGGGAGGCTGAGGTGGGAGTACTGCTTGAACCCAGGAGTTTGAGACCAGCCGGGGCAACATAGTGAGAGCTCCTCTCTACAAAAAATCAAAAAAATTAGCCATGCATGGGAGGCTGAGGTAGAAGGGTTGTCTGAGCCCAGGAGTTGGAATCTGCAGCCTGAGTATCAGAGTGAGACACCAGCTCAAAAGCAAAAACGAAATCTTCAAGTAGCCTTGAATTAGTAATACCATAAGCAGTGAGTTTTACCCCAACATTAGCAGCTTTCATAACAGCAAATTTAAATCAAGCAGAAAAGAAAATAGAGAATTAAGCAGATGACTCTACATTTTTAACCCCATATTTGCAGGTCCAGCATTTGAACTCTGAATGTTCCTTCATGTAATTTGCCCATCTGTTTAAAAACGTGTACAAGTACAGACAATATATATAGCCAGCTGGAGTCCCAGAAAACCTGGCATGTCTTTGAACTTTTCCATTGTTTTTAATATGTAAGCTTCAGGGAGTCCTCCCCTTCACAGTTAAGTTACCCATTACACTGACCTGATCAAGACATCTCTTTCAGTACTCCCAGTATGGGAGTCACCAAAAACCTTATGCACCAGGTGAGTCCAACCTAAATGTCGTGTGTCGCCCCTGTCCCCCCGCTCCCTGCGCACGCCCTTAAGTCTAGGGCCAACAAAGATGTTCCCTTTGGGGTCTGTGGATGAAGGGAGAACAGGAACAGACTGGGAAGGAATGAAAAAACAAAAACCCCCATCTCAAAACACACAGCCAACGAGGAAGATTCCCTCCAGAGTTCTACAGAAAGAAGTCTACAGGAAGAACCAAAGTCTCCCAAGATCTTCAACCAAAAAGCAGAAGATCTTGGATTCTGCTAACACTTACTCAAATCCTTTCCCAGTGTGGTCAAGAACAACTGGACTTTTTCAATGGGTTCCTGCTTGTGCCTTGCATTGTACTGGACAATGCAAGGGAAGGAATTGGAGGACTGCTTCAGAACCCAATCCTTGTTGCCATATTTGTTAACTTAAAATTCATACGATCTATAAATTCAGAAAGGAGACTTTTTTTTTTTTGAAAGCAGTATTTATTGAGAGGACAGAAAAGCTCCTACAGTGGGAGGGAACCCAAGGGGGGTGCCCAGGAGACTATTTCTTACAAAAGATTACAGCCTGCAAAGTGGCCATCCCACAGCCTGGGAAGCATAGCCTCCAGCAAAGACCAGAGACAGACACTTGAAAGGAAGAGGGGTTGGGGTAGGAGATTTAAGCTGAATGGGATAGATAAGCATATATATTCAACAGGCTACAGGAGCAGCTATGAATATTTGTGAAGGTGGTCCTGATGCATATTGAACAGACATGCATGTTACATATGACTCATGTTCAACTTGGGGTGGAGATTTAACATTTAAGCGTATTACAATTAGGCACTACATGTCAAAATGTCTTTCTAAGGCAAAAAAGAACTCAAGGGCACAAGCTCTAGAAACCAACCAGAACCACTCCATGGTTAGTGGTCTTTTTATCAGGAAAAAGTTTTTTAAGTCTGTCTCACGTCCTATCAAAGCTGTAGTTATGGCTTGTGAAACAGGGGGTCAGTCTGTACTTGTGAGCTAGATGAGTTGTAAATTGTTTTAATATTGCTTCTCTCAAGGCCAATGCTTGTTTAGCTGCTAGTGTAAAAGAAAAACTTTATGGCAGTTAGAACATAGTTTATTCTTTCAGTGTAGGGGGTACATGACTTAACCCTTGCCTGGCATGGCCAGAGGTCTTACTTAAAATTTTGTATCTTGTTGCCACAAAGAGTCTGCCCTGTCAGTCTCATGATCTTATTTTCATTTGAATGCCTGCCAGTTGTTATTTCTAAACTGCAAAAGGGAGGGGTGTAACAAGGCATGTCTGACCTCCATCCGATCATGGCCAGGAACTGTTTTTAAGGTATTTCTGGGTTCCCCTTGGCCAAGAGGGGGTTTGTTTAGTCAGGGGGTCGGAGGGGTTAGGGTTTTATTTTACAAAGAGAATACTTGAAGCTGTATATAAGGAAAATGATATATTTGTCTCACAGTTCTGCAGGTGATTCCATTCCTGGAGGAAGGTAAAGGGAAGCTGGTTTGTGGAGGCCACACAGTGAGAGAGAGGAACAAAGGGCAGGAGCTAGGTGCCAGACTCCTTTGAACAACTGGCTCTCATGATAACTCACAGAGTGAGAACTCACTCAACCCCACTCCAGTCATTAATCTTTTGATGGGGATCCACCCCTGTGACCCAAACCAGCTGCCCTCCAACCCCCGTTAGACCACCACCCCCACCCCTGGGATCAAGTTTCAAAATGAGATTATGAGATTTTTTCAGGGCATCAAACAAACCAAACTATAGCAATGAATTAAAACTAAAAAATTAATTTTCCAACTGAAAATTGGAACTCATGAGGCAGGAATAGAAATAGACAATAACTAAGGTAGACAGCATTTCCAAGATGACCAGACCAGGCCTTCACATCCTTTCCCCACTGTTTTTGTTTTTTGAGTCAGGGTCTCATTCTGTTGCCCAGGCTGAAGTGCAGTGGCACAATCATGGCTCCCGATCATGGCTACTGCAGCCTTGACTTCCTGGCCTCAGGTGATCCTTCCACCTCAGCCTCCTGAATAGCTGGAACTACAAGTGCCTTCCACCAACCCTGCTAATTTTTTTTTTATTTTTATGGACACGAGTTCTTGCTATGTTGCCCAGGCTGATCAAGGGCTCAAGCTATTCTCCCGCCTTAGCCTCCAAAGTGCTGGGATTACAGATGTGAGCCACCACGCCCAGCCTCCCCACTGTTATTTTTTATTTTGTTCACTGCCTCCCCCTTATTTATATTTTCCAGTCCATTGCCATTGGGAGAAAATTACTGACTTTTGGATCTGGCCTCAAAGATGTTTATGATACCAGTCACCCCTTAGTTAACCCTTGTTTTAGTCCATTTTGCATTGCTTTAAGGAAATACCTGAGGCTGGGCAATTTACATTTTTTTAAAAAAAGGCTTATTTGACTCACAATTCTACATGGCCCTGAAATCTGCCTGGCTTTTGGTGAGGCCTCTGGAAGCTTACAATCATGGCAGAAGATGGAGAGGGAACAGGCATGTCACGTGGTGGGAGTGGAAGCAAGGGTTGAGGTGCCAAACTCTTTTAAACCATTAGCTCTTGCATGAACTAACAGAATGAGAACTCACTCATTATCATGAGAAGGGCACCAAACCATTCATCATGAATCCACCCTCATGACCCAAACACCTCCTACTAGGCCCTACCTCCAACACTGGGATCCAGTTTCAACATGAGATCTGGAGGGGACAACAATCCAAACTATATCAAATAACACGTTTCACTGATGTTCCAAGTGCAATTATCTGTCCAAATTGCACATCTGGTTCTTTCTTTAGGGTTAAGATTTTAAATTCACATATTCAAATTCTTATTTCATAGTAGGCAAAACCTATTGGAGAGGGTTTTGCAGTTACATTTTCCAGAAACTGAATTTAACAACAAGGTAAAGATAATCGACAACTTGTAGACAAATTCATAACCTTAATTCACTAAACATCAGTAGCTTCTGCAATAATTCAATAGTGAAGCCTTTGATAAACATTACTAGTGCTTCCATACAGATGACCCCTAATGTGGCAGAGAGGGGCTAAAAACAGTTAAAATTATTCCTTTTAAAAATCAACCTGCAAGCTCCAAAACCTGCTAGCCATGAGGCTTGAGAAAACTAAATAGCCACAAGGCACTTTCCTGGAAGTGCACGATAGTAGTCGATTCACAACCTTACTCCCACATCCTCTCTTTGTGAAGTTATCGGTTTACAACCCCTGCTTGTCCTGTATATCCTGGAGACAATTTGTTCTTTGAAAATCTGGTTTTGCTAAACACCACCTTACAAATTCCAAAGAAAAAGGTATATCCATACAACCCGACTCCTTTCCTTACCTAAACTAACTAAAACCCCTCTCCTCTTTCTCCGGGTTGCTCAGCCTTGAAGCATCAACTGGCTGTGTCACGCCGGTGCTAATAAACCGCTACTTCCTAAGATAGCCTCAGTGTCACCGTCTCTGTTTTCCCACAACACTAATGCAAAAGATGTCTCTCTGTTGTGCCCTGTAAGGATATATTTTTATCTTTGGAAAATATAACAATCAACCATATGCACGGGCAACTCCATGTCTCAATAAAGGGGAAATAAAAGGCCAGTGTAGGTAAGGAAAACTAAAAGATGTCATCCCAAAATGTACTTCCCTGGCATATTTTGAGATGACTATTCAGAAGGGTCACAGGCACAGGAATAGTTCTGAAAATCTGTCCTTTGTGGGAGAGATTTGCATTCATAAAGAAATATACATTTGTGAAGTAAACAGTGGATGCAAATAGGCTTTCTCCGAGGCCCCTTTATCTGCCTCCTCAAGATATAGGAAAGGTGAACTCACAGTAAAAGGAGATTGAAAGTCTGGCACTTTTATGGGCCCAACAGAGCAGCTTTTACCACAGGTTTACCGTAGTCTAGTCTTTCTGTGACCTAGCACTTGTGAGGTTTCATCTGCATAACATGACAGCCTTTGCTCACCATGCTTTTCCTCCCTTCTCTGTACCTTAACCTGTGCTATGCTCCAATCTGCTATTCCTTTCTGAACAATATAAAACTTTCAGTCATCTGGTTATCCTTGAGTCTCATAATCACGGGACTCCCATGTCCATGTGCACATTAATAAATTAATAAATATGTCTTTTTCTCCTGTAAACCTGTTTATTGTTAGCTTATTTATCTGACTTAACCATTAAACCTCCAGAGGAGACAGGGACTATGTCAAGGTAAAAAGCTTCTGCTCAGCAAGGAGAAACTGTCAACAGAGAGAGGAGACTACCTACAAAATGGGAAAAAATGTACAAACCATCCATCTGACAAAGAATTAATAATCAAAATATATGTGGAACTCAACTCAATGAAAAAATATGATTTTAAGATGGGGAAATGATCTAAATATATATTTCATAAAAGAAGACATACAAATGGCCAACAGGTATGTGAAAATATGCTCAGGATCATTAATCATCATGGAAATAGAAATCTAAACCTCAATGATATATCATCTCTTCCCAATTAAAATGGCTATTATCAAAAAGACAAAATACAGTAAATGCTGGTGAAAATGTGGAGAAAGAGAAACCCTCATACATTGTTGGTGGGGATGTAAATTGGTATCACCACCATGAAAAACAGTATAGAGGTTCCTCAACAAACTAAATGATTGAGCAAGCCCACTACTGGGTATATATCCAGAAGAAAGGAAATCAGCATATCAAAGAGGTGTCTGTAAGCCTACGTTTACTGAAGCACTATTCACAATAGCCAAGGCACAGAAGCAACCAAGTGTCCATCAACAGATGATTGGATAAAGAAAATGTGATATATACACACAATATGACATTATTCTGCTATAAAAAGAATGACTCCTGTCATCTGCAACTACATGGATGAAACTTGAGGACATTATTTTAAGTGAAAGAAGCCAGGCACAGAAAAACAAATATCACATATTCTAACTCACATGTGAGAGCTAAAAAAGTTTATCTCAGGAAGGTAGTGAGTAGTGATGGTTACCAGAAGCAGGGAAGAACAGCAGGGAGGGAGCAATTAAGAGAGACTGATTAATTATGTAATAAATCATCATTAATAAATTATTATTATTTTATGTATAATTTATTATATATTTCAAAATAGCTAGAAGATTTGGAATGTTCCCAACACAAAGAAATAATAAATGTTTGAGATGATGGAACCCTTATTATCCTGATTTCATCATTACACATTGTATGTATGTATCAAAAAATCACATGTACCTCAAAAGAATGTACAGTTATTATGGATCACTTTAAAACTTTTGGCTGATTGTACTGGCTCATGCCTGTAATCCCAGGACTTTGGAAGGCTGAGGCAGGAGAACTGCTTGAGATCGTAGTACAAATTCATCCCGGGCAACACAACAAGACTTTGTCTCTACCAAAAAAAAAAAAAAATTTAGCTAGGCATAGTAGCACATGCATAGTCTTAGCTACTTGGAAGGGTGAGGCAGAGGGATATCTTGAGCCCAAGAGGTCAAGGTTGTAGTGAACCATGATTGTACCACTGAACTCCAGCCTGTCTGAGGCCCTATCTCTAAATAATAATAATAAATAAAATAATTTTAATTTTAAAATTTTTTAAAGAAAACCAAGCTGGGCAAGGTGGCTCCTAAGACCAGGAGTTCAAGACCAGCCTGGGCAACTAGTGAGACTTCCTCTCCACAATAAATAAAAAAATGAGCCAGGTGTGGTGGTGCATGCTTGTGGTTCCAGCTAGTTGGAAGGCTGAGGTGTAAGAATTGCCTGAGCCCAGAAGGTTCTGGCTGTGGTGGCCATGAGCATGCCACCGCACTCCAGCCTGTGAGACTCCAACTCAAAAAAAAAAAAGAAAAAAGAAAGTGAGATTCCAACTCAAAAAAAAAAAAAAAAAGAAAAGAAAATCACCAGAAATAGTATTTGACACAACATTCTTGCAGCCGTTTCTTGCTTTTGAAAATACCACTGACTGTCATCCAGGTCATTATAGTGTTCATTTGAATGATATAATGGGGCAGGGAAAAGAGGAGAGAGAGTGAAAAAAAAAAAACAACCAAATTATTTGTGCATCATGTTGTCTTTGTTTATGTATGTATGTATGTATGTATGTAGTTTTGGAGACAGGGTCTTACTCTGTCACCAAAGCCGAAGTGCAGTAGCCCAATCACAGCTCACTGCAGCCTCAAACTCCTGGGCTCAAGCAATCTTCCTACCTCAGCCTCCCAAATAGCTGGGACTACAGGTGTGCACCACTGCACCCAGCTGATTTTTCTTTCTTTTTTTTCTTTTTTTTTAAAACTTTTTACAGAGACAGAATCTTGCTATATTGCCCAGGCTTTCCTTGAAATCCTTGCCTCAAGCAATCCTTTCGCCTGGCCTCCCCAATGCTGGAATTACAGGCATGAGCCACTGTGCCCAGCCTCATGTTGTCTTTATTAGGTCTTTTCATCACTTAGGAAAACCAAATTAAAGATTTTAAGTTTTTCTACAAATATGTAACTTCCTGTATTTTCCTTTGAAAACTTTTAATTATCACTCTTGTTAAATAAATGACTATTATTTCACAGTGACCTGTGAACTTATTTTGAGCAGTGTTTTAAACCCTGTATTTGACAGACTTATCAAAAATCAAAATTAAGTCTTTTCGACTCCAAACTCACTTCTGGATTTCTAGAGGAGACCCTGAAAATCCAAAAGAAGGATATTAAACCAATTAGGCTTATTTGCTATATTAAATTATGTGGGAAACATTGTCAGATAATAAGTGATGCTAAAACTTCTTTAAGTTATACTTAGGATTATGTTTTTTATATGAGTTTTCCAAAAATTATGTGGGATTGCTAAAACTCTAGTATTTCATCACTCAATTTTTTATTGATACGTTAAAATGTTATATGCCAGCGGGGCTCGGTGGCTCTACCTGTAATCCCGGACTTTGGGAGGCTGAGGTGAGTGGATTGCCTGAGCCCGCGGGTTCGAGGCCCGCCTGGGCAACTTGGCGAGACCTCATCTCTACAATAAATCAAAAAATTAGCCGGGCGTGGTAGCGCACGCCTGTAGTTTCTGCTACTGGAAGGTTGAGGCGGAAGGATCGCCGGAGCCCAGCAGGTCAAGGCTGCAGTGGCCGGAAGCGGTCACTACACCCAGTCTGGGTGACAGAGTGAGACTCCAACTCAAAAAAAAAAGATTAAAAAGCCATTATCTGTTTTATGACTATGTGGAGAGGAGATTGGAAATGGGTATAATCTGATGCCAGGATGAAGCAGAAAGATGAGTAGATTTGACTGGAAAATGAGGAAGCCACCTAGCTTGTGATATTAGGGTGCTCCTTCACTTCTCCACATAGACATAAATGGAGCCTTGATACTGACATTCCTACTTGACAGCATTTCCCAGAATTGTCTGGAAAGTTTGTTAGCAATGATGATTCCTGCAACC
The DNA here is from genome assembly GCA_963574415.1 of Tarsius wallacei. Lineage (NCBI taxonomy): Eukaryota > Metazoa > Chordata > Mammalia > Primates > Tarsiidae > Tarsius > Tarsius wallacei. Next base: position 13,577 of record CAUYQG010036497.1, on the reverse strand, counting down.
TGCTTAGGCAGGATGGAGGATCCAGGAATATTTATTTAAAAAAAAAAATTCCCATGATATTTCCATGCATGTAAAAACCCACAAACCATAGCCTATAATACTGTTGGTTTAAAGTCATTGAATGCAGAAATGTATATTTTATTTGGAAGAAATACTGAACCTATCAATAAACCTTCATCTGGTTGGTTTCAGGTGACCACCATCCCAGTGGAGCCCTTTTAACTGTAGTTGGGAGAAAGGTCTGAGAGGTCCTTGGTGAACTCCAGGTGTTTGGTATTGCAAGGAGAGTCATAGAAAGGGAATCTCAATGACAGATAAACCACATGTGCTAGAAAGGAGTAGTGCAATAACAAGATCAATGAAGAAAAAGAGGTGCTCAAAAAGGACAGTATTCAAAGACATAATCATTGTATGACATAATATTTCATAATATATTGAAATGCTCTTACATCTCTTATCCTCTTTACACCTCCTAGTACCACTAGCCAAATGACATGGCCATTACCATCCTCATTTTGCATATGAATATGGTAAGAATTAGACATTTAAAATTACTCTTCCATGTATTCCTTCTTCATCCCACAAAGACAGCAATTTCTAGAGTGTCAGAATATACAGATAGGAATTCGGATTTAATGATGTGTCTTCTCTTTAGCATTAATGCAAAACTTTATCAACTGATTTTTTTATTTCTAATTGACACATGATAATTGTATATGTTTATAGGATACACTGTGATGTTTCAATGCATGTATACACTGTATGATTATCAAGTCAAGGTCATCACCATACTCATCACTTTAAATATTAATCATTTCTTTGTGGTTATAACATTCAAAATCTTCTTTTCTAGCTATCTTGACATGTACACTACATTGTTATTTGCTATAGTTACCCTACTGGTAATAAAACATAAGAAGTTATTCCATCTAACTGTAACTTTGTACTCATTGACCAACCTTTCTTTGTTCTCCATTCTCCCTACCCTCCCTAGTCTCAGGTAACCACCATTCTACTCCCATTTCTATGAAATCAACATGTTTAGATTCCACATGTGAGATAAGGTGGTGTTTGTCATTCCATCTGTGCCTGGCTTATTTCTTTTAACATAATGTCCTGCAGGGTCATTCATGTTACCGCAAATGACAGGATTTCATTCTCTTTTATGACTGAATAGTATTCCATTGTACATATATACCACATTCTCTTTATCTATTCATCTGTAGGTGGGCATTTAGGTTGATTTTATATCTTGGCAATTGTGAATAGCACTGCAATAATCATGAGCGTGCAAATTTTTTTTCACATACTGATTTTGTTTCCTTTGGATATATACCCAGTGATGGGATTGCTTGATCATATGGTAGTAGTTTTTAAATTTTTTGAGGAAACTTTATACTGTTTTTCATCATGGCTATACTAATTTACATTCCTGCCAACATTGTATGAGTTCCTCTTTCTCCATATCTTTGCCAGTATTTGTCATTTTTTGTCCTTTTTATACTAGCCATTCTCACTTGGGTAAGGTGACATCTCATTGTAGTTTTAATTTGTATTTCCCTGATTATTAGTGATGTTTAACTTTTTAAAAATATATCTGTTGGATCAGTGATCAATTTATTTTCAATGGCCAATTTTTGCCTCTTTTCTTTTTCTTTCTTAGAACTAGCTCTAATCATCTCAATTTCAAGATGTTTGCTCTTTGCATATTTCCATAACAATGATAATAATAATTATGATAATCACTATAGGAATAATAGCTACCATTTATTGAGTGATTAACATTTATTGAGTGATTGAAATTGCTAGACCCAGTATTAGATGTTTCAAATTCACTGTGTAATTTAATTATCATACAACCTTATGTAATAGGTAATATCCATATCTTTTTTCATAACCTATATTCATGAGTTTCAGTATTCATATCTTAAAGACAAAGAAACAGAAGCTCAGAGAGACTGAGTAACTTGTCCTGGGTTTACAGTTCTTTAAACAGGCATCTGTCAATGGAAAAAGGTCTGCCTGACTCAAAGGCCCGTGCCCACAACCTCAGTGACATTTCCCCTTTTTTATGTTAGTTTCCTTTCTGGGAAATCATGTCAATGACTAGGTTACATTCAGGGAAACAGATTTTTTTCCTGTTTGGGCTGTAAAATAATAACTATGTTGTTAATGAGAAGGGAGTAGTATAAGATATAAAGAAGGAATAAACTACGTGCTAGTAGCTGCCTGTGATGGTGTTGCAAATGAAGAGCTGTTCCCACCATGTGTGAATTTTATGAAGCCTAGGAATGTAGGATGGAGACAAACTTGTCATTGGCTAGGGGTTGATATGCGGAAAGAACCAGGTTGTTAAACCCCTACCTGGGTGCTACTGCATAGTCCCAATGTGAATTATTTCAGGTCCCTTCTTTTTAACTGATTGCCTGCTAAGCAGGCACCAAGAACGGGCATGAGGGAGAGTGGCAGCTATGCCAACTGGCTAGGGACTAGTTCATCTCTTGTGATTGCTGTGCTGGGCAGATTGGATGAGAAGATTAATGCTGGTGAAAACACAAGTCATATTCCATTTCACTTATTCAGTATGATTCCATCAAAAGAGAGATTAGCTGCAGCTGCAGCTGAGGGTATAGCATGGGGTGAGGAGGGGCAGACTGGGCTAGGTGAGGACTAGAGTTAATTAGACAATCAGTGCAATGGGGGGAGACCACTAGTTGCTTTCTTTGAAACGACACCTGTGGTTTATTCAGTCTTGTTTTTGAGCCTCAAACATATCTTTCCAGCTTGCTGGCTTATTTCTGAGTTACCTCTAGTAGCACCTTCATGTAACATTTGAGCAGTATTTTTTATCCTTTTTTTTTTTTTTTTTGAGTCGGAGTCTCACTCTGTCGCCCAGACTGGAGTGCAGTGGCCGCTCCCGGCCACTGCAGCCTCGACCTGGTGGGCTCCGGCAATCCTTCCGCCGCAGCCTTCCAAGTAGCTGGAACTATAGGTGCGCGCTACCACGCCCGGCTAATTTTTGATTTATTGTAGAGACGAGGGCTCGCCAAGTTGCCCAGGCGGGTCTCGAACCCACGGACTCAGGCAATCCACTCACCTCAGCCTCCCAAAGCACGGGATTATAGGCTGAGCCACCGAGCCTGGCTGTTTTTTATCCTTTTTACATGACTAACTGGAAACATCACAGACTATCAGAAATGGAGATAATAATACTGTAGTTCAGATGGCCCAATAGCTTTCTTCCTTCTTTCTTCTCTCCCTCCCCTTCCCCTTTCATCCCTTCCTTCTTTCTTTCTATTTTCCTTTTCCTTACCTTTTCTTTTTCTCTTTATTTTGCTGGACAGATGAGAAAACAGAAGTTTATAGTTATACGTCCCTTAGCAATAGTAGGGATTAAAATGCAAATCTCCTGCTTCATGCTCCTAGACACTGTGTGGACAGTCACTCCTACTTCTGTTCCTTCTATGACTGCTAAAATCTACTTTTAACCAGATCCTCAATGAATTTTGGGTGTGTGGCTCATGCTGGTCAAAGACATGATAGGGAGTATAAGAACAGTCATCTTTGAAGTAATCATTGCAATCCACAGTCCAGAAAGTGTTGAACTGTGGCCTGGAAGATTGGGAGCCTTTATTCCAGAGCCCTTATTCCAGTTAGTCATGATTAAAAAGGATAAAAAATACTGCTCAAATGTTACATGAAGGTGCTACAAGCACTCCTGCCTCTGCCATTGCTGTGATTTTACAACCAACATTAATACTCTTGGGGAGTATTCAGTTGGCTGGAAACAGAAGCCCATCACTGAATTCATTAATATTCAACTGGCATACTTTTATGAACCTTATTATATGAATTTTCTCCTTTGATCCTAATTAACAGGTAAATATCATCAAATGAAACATTTTCAAGAATTTATGGAACTGAGTTTGAATTTTCAATTTTCTCTTCTATTCCCAACTTCCCTGTGATTAGGTTACTTTCCCTGAATTCTTATGCTGATTAAGAAACCAAATGACATAAAATATGTTCCTTGAGAAGAAAAAGAGGCTCAGGCCAATGTTGTTTATTTGGGATGATGGTGGGGGATAAAATCTACCAGCTTAAGCAAGAATTGTTAGCATTTAATTTAACTCTGTAGAAGCAGACCCAAAATTATGGCCAGAGGTGAAGCTAGATTTTATAAATCCAAATTAAATGTATCAATGTTACAAATGTGTCTCTACACGTATGGTTAAGGTAACAAATGCATCAGGTGGCAGCAGGTAGGTAAAGCAGATGCTAACAGTTCTGAGGCAACTGCTTTCAAGTTTTACCACTGTAGTTCTTTGTTTTGTTTGTTTGTTTGAGTTGGAGTCTCACTCTGTCACCCAGGCTGGAGGGTAGTGGCAAGCTCCCAGCCACCGCAGCCTCGACCTGCTGGGCTCCAGTGAACCTTCCGCCTCAGCCTTCCAAGTAGCTGGAACTACAGGCACACACTACCATGCCGGGCTAATTTTTTTATTTATTGTAGAGATGAGTTCTTGCCAAGTTACCCAGGCGGGTCTTGAACCCGCGTTCTCAGGGAATTCACTCACCTCAGCCTCCCAAAGTGCGGGATTATAGGCTGAGTCACCGAACCCGGCAAGTTCTTTGTTTACCTTAGCCAAATTACATTCTTCAAATTATATTGCCCCAAAAGTTATGTTGAAGTCTTAAACCCCATTACCTGTGAATGTTATTATTTAGAGATAGAGGCTTTTCAGAGGTAATCAACTTGAGATGAGGTTATTAGAGTGGGTCCTAACCCAATATGACTGTTGTCCTTATAAGAAAAGGAGAAGAGACAGAGAGATAGAAACACAGAGGAGAACACCATGTGATGAGGAGGCAGAGATATAGAGCTGCATCTATAAGCCAAGAAATGCCAAACATTGCTAACAATGCCAGAAGCTAAGAGACATAGAACAGATTCTCCCCTAGAGTCTTCAGGGAGAGACGTGATCCTGATTAATTTCAGACATCTAGCTTCCAGAACTATGAAAGAATATATATATTTTTCAAATCACCCAGTTTGTGATCATTTGTTATGCTAACCCTCAGAAACTAATACAGATGGAAAATCACTGTGTTTTCAAAGGTGTAAAAATTTACTTTATCCATCAATACTGAAATTATCAAATTTTGTGAAAGAGTTCTAATAACAGGATCTATGTTTCTATTTAAACTTTCTATTTAAACACAAAAAATAGAAGTACCACCAAATCTTAACAAAGAAGCTTTCTGATAAATTTGACCAACAGAGGCTATACTAAATCTGTATCCTAAGAGGCATACTTATATTTAATTTATGTAAATATAATCATTAGGAAACAAAATATAATAGGAAATAGAAAAGAAGCAAAAAAGTAATAGGGACAATATATCCATTTTACTTTGCATTGCTTTGTCTTAAGATTTGTGACTGAAGACATACCATTAATTTATTAATTTACTCATTTATTTAATAACCCATTTATAAAACATTTTTAAGAATTCATGCATGATGTTGTATAGATTTTTTTCTTCTTATCTGTCCTCTTAACCTATGCTTTCACAAATTAGATTTATCAACACTTGACAGGTTTGTAAAGTATCAAGGTAGTCACATATTAGGGACTCTAGAGACATCATGTGCATTACCAGGAATGTTTATTTAGCTTTAGAATAAAATAGGACACTTATTCAGCTAATACATTTCTGTTCATGTCACAATAAATGGGGTATATTAGTATCCTAAAAGAATAAGCTTTCAAGATAAAATTAGAAAGGCCTCACAACTTATAGTTAATATTGAACCTTGCGTGTATTATAACAGAGGCTTAAATTCTTGATTTTTTCCCCAAGCAGAAACCTTATAAAATAGTTTCTACAGATTTTTGTTTTGGGGGTCAAATTTCAAGACTAAGAAGTTGTAGAAACTTAAAAAAAACCTAACTTTGTAAAAAAAAATAGGCAAAATTTCCATATCAGATGGTTAAAATGAGCTATTTTTGTCACAATATAAGAAAATAATAGAAATGTAAGTAGAAAATTATGTCATTGATAAAGTTGCTAGCAATTTATCAGAAAGAGATAATCACTTGTATGTTCAGTGTTTCTCAAATCACTTTCAACAAAGAACCACAAATGAAAGAATTAATTTTGAGAGGTTGAGGACATAATCTAAAGCAATGGTCACAAGTGCAGAATTTCTTTCAAATCGTATTAGTTTCAGTATTAATGAAAACACATTCTATTATATGATAAACCAGTTTTATTACAAAAATCTATAATTTCTTACAATGGAACAGCAGAATTAATTATTGAGAAAGAAGGGTGAAGTGAACATTACTAGTACAATCCATATCTGGGTCGGTCTCCTTACTTTTGTCGGTAGTAAGAAAGTTATTTCACATCCTAGTCCTTTAAAGTAGTCAGTGCCATGTGACTGTTGTCTTAGTAGATTATGAGCAGAAGTGACTTGTAATAAAAATCCTTCTCATAACTGTCCACCCATTTCTTCCTCCTGGGTGGTGAGTATGGAAGCAACATATTCATATAATGAAGCCACACAATAAAAACATATTGAATCACTATGTCACTGAGCAGAAGTCATGTGGACAGATCTACATAGAGCAGATATTTGGGGTATTTAAGTAAGAAACTATATCATAAGCCACCAAGATCTTGGGTTTATTTGTTATTTTAGCATTATCTCAGCCAAACTTGACCAATAACATAGTCTATGTCTCTTCTTTGGTTTCTTGGCCCACAGAGGGTATGTAGCTAGAATATGTTTTAAATGCTATCTTTGAATTTGAATTTCCCTAATGAGTTCCCAAGAAGATATAAACATAGGGTCTAGGGAAGAGTTATTGTTTTGGCCAAAGCAATGTAAGTCAAGAATACCAGCCTAAGAAATTTATACTTCATTTTTTAGGCACTAGGAGGCCATCAAAAGTTGCAATGTAAGAGCCAGGATTAACCAAGGCTTCACTTTGGGAGATTAATATGGTATTTGGGTATCCAAGTTGAAGTAAAGTGGGGAAAGTCAAAGTCAAGGTGATCACTTAGAAGGCTACTAAAGTACTATAGTCCAGGTAATCATTGAGAAGCTCATGAACCAAGGTGGTAGGTATAGCAGCAGCCAAGAAAGCTATCTTCAAGAGAGACTGTAGAAATAGAATTTGATAGTTTATGATAACTGGGGAAAATAGATGTGAACAAATGGCCACAAATTTTCAAGTATGAGTAATAAGTAATGTTGGTCCCACTGGCAAAAACAAAGAGATCCAATTGAAGGAGAAAGTTTCACAACGATGTTATACTGGTCACAGATTTGCACTAAGCTGAGGCCTGTCTTGCTCTTATCCATGCAGAGACTCAGACTTGTTCCATCTTCGGTCATCACCATTTCATAGGATAGTTTTTATTCTCCTCAAAGGGGAAGAGGGAGTTGGACTGTTGTGCAGACACTTCTCACTGTCTGAATGTAGAAGTGGTGTCCCTCTGTTCACAGTCCACTTGGCTAGACTAATCTGTATGACCCTGACCAGCTGCATGGGGTAGGAGAGTGAACTGTACATAACCACCAATCAGTTAAGCTAAGCATTCGCAGGTATCTACTTCTACTGCTCCTGGCTCACTCAGATAGAAATATACCATTGATTCATGTGTTTTGGAGAGGAAGGACCATTCTTCATGTCACACTGGTGCATTAAAACTGATGGGGATCATCTAGCAATGCTCATTTTTGTATATAAAATCTATAAGTGGAGCTGGGTGAGGGGTGTGTACCTGTAATTTCAACTACTCAGGAGGCTGAGGATTTTTGAGCCCTGGAATTTGAGACCAGCCTGGTAAGACCCCATTCCAAAAAAAAAAATCTTAAAAAGTCAAGGTAAACTGAAATTTCTAAGAAAATTAAAAAATAAAACTTTGGGGGATAAAAGATTTTTAGTTATGTAGAGTTAATTGCCTGAATATCCAAATTCACTAGAAGGCTGACAACATTCCATTTCACAAAGATGTTCATACATTTTGAAAAAAATCATTTCTTCTTACAAGGCATTCTTATTAAAGGAATGACTTGCATTCTTTCCTACTATTATGTAAATCTAGTGATTGGCTTGCAAAGGCAAAGTCACAACTCTCTGCACTTGAAGAGTTTCAAAGGCTAAGGCTAGACTGACACTGTCAAGTGTTTGCCCACTGTCTCTCAGCTACATATGCCCATCTATATTCTGCATTGTGCTACCAGGGCTGGGAACTGGCATATGGTACTTTCAGGCTCCTAGTTTATCTGGCTTTCTATTAAGAATTTGGAAGACAATAAAAGGAAACTTTTCATGCCTCTGGATCTGGCAGGGTGGCAGTTGATGCAAAGCAGCAGAGATGGGGTGTTTTCAGACTCCTGCAACCCAGGCAGAGGCTGCATATTTTCATCTGTTCCAGCACTAGTCAACGTGGTACTCCTTCAGAGGAAGTAGCCAACATTGCATGGCTAATAGTGCATCAGTATGTACAGGCCCCATTCATGTGTCTATGCAAAATATCAGCAGTTTCTCATCTCTGAGAGTATTACATATTTGTCATTTTGCTCTTCCAGCAGTATCCCCGTTCCCTCTACCTTCTTGTCCTTTCAACTTCGTTGTAACCAATTTTCCAATTTAAATTCTGTCTGTTTGAAATACCTAGAATGGTTGACAGGACTCTGACTGATATGACGGGAGAAGTTCTAGTTTGTAAACAGTAACTTTGTGGAGGCCTGAGGGATCTTCAGACTGGGCCACCATATGCCAAGAGGACTACTATATGACAAAGGGTCAAATTTCAGACAGAAGCTAAAGAACCAAGTTGAGGAAAAAATAGCATGAGGCTACCTGGTTATTTCCTCTTCCTGTCAATGTTCTATGTGCATTTTTTCCTAATGTTGGTGTAATTACAAAATTATATTTGTAGAGTGAATAAATGGAAGTCATTTGAGAGTGACATTTGAAGTATGCTATAGAATCAAATAAGCTTAAAATCAAATGTTAGCTGATCACCAAGCCTCACTAGTCTTTTCTGTAAAATGGAGACAATATTATCATATTTTTAAAGTGTACTTATTATATTGTATTATTCATTATAGTTATGTCAGTGACTAGTATCAAGTGAGATTAATAATAATTGCTAACTTTTCTTGAGCGCTTCCTCATATAGAATGTTGTATAAGCCACAACCCTGTGAAACAGGTCTTATCATTATGCACATCATACAGATACAAAACTTAAGGTTCACTGAAGTTAAATAACTTGCTCGAATCATTGAATTAGCCAATTTGAAGCCAGTACTCCAGCCTCTTTAGTCTAACTCCCAAGACAACAACTTAATCCCCGTAAGACAATACCACCTTCGTTATATCAAAACTGCCTAACACAGTGCAAGGCACACATCAGTTACCTAATGAATGGCAGTTATGGTTACCTTACTATTGATAGCTGCAGGGATCACTTGGACTGAGGGCAACTCACCACAATGAAGTGAGAACATCCCCACTTAGATGAGGGTGCCAGCTTTAAATGGGGCTCCCCTATTTTACCTGATACTCGACAAGCATGGCAGGTGTAGTGTGGCATGGCAGTGTTGTTGAGCCACAGTTCTCTAACCTCCAGGGGACACGGAAAGGGTTCACATTTTCTTTCTCTGTATACATTCAAAAAAACAGAGGAACATAGATGATAGAAGACAGGCTACTTGCAGAGATTAGACAAAACGCCCTTCCCTTTTTCTTATTATAAGTCAAGTTCATCAGTTGGAGTAATGATTAAAATAAAATGCCAGGGCTGAATTAGCAGTTACCTGATCCTCCAAGAAAACTAGAACCCTAAGAAGCAAATTATCATTTTCTGAAAACTTATCCTCAGATCATTTTAAATGACCTCCTCTTTGAGCCTTGCCTGAAAAACCTGCCTCCTTTTGTGTTTCCCCTTGAAGCACTTTGTGATATGATGGATGGAGAATGCCACATAAAAATAAATTGGATGGTATTTCCTCCTATTATCTATGATTCCTTGATCTTCCAACAGAGTTTTTAATAAACATTTGAATTATTTACAGTAATCTACAAAGGCATTTTAATAGTGCATATGGTAGAGGGAAGAGAATGAAAAATGTCTTTGTTTCACTCTAACGGGATTGATGAACCATGACGCAAATGATTGCTTGCCTCGTTTGTAATTATTCATGGTAAAGATCTTCATTCAGTGGCAGAAATTTTCTGGCTCTGGGTCTTAGTGATTATAAAAGCATGAGAGTTATTTGCCACAATCTCACCACATGACAGACTGTCCTGTACATAAAGTTGGGGAATGGACTTCAGTGCAACAATTGTGGACACTTTCAACTGCCACTGCCTGTTAAGGTGCTTTCAGTCACTCCCATAGAGAGAGAGAGAGAGAGAGATGTATTTAGATTTTGCTTTTTCCCATTCATAGAAATATCATGGTGTGGCCCCTCCGATTGCATCATTGATATTTGTGGTTTTTTTTGTTGTTATTGTTATTTTGAGTTGGAGTCTCACTCTGTTGCCCAGACTGGAGAGCAGTGGCTGCTCCCGGCCACTGCAGCCTTGACCTGCTGGGCTCTGGCGATCTTTCTGCCTCAGCCTTCCGAGTAGCCGAAATTACAGGCATGTGCTACCATGCCCAGCTGATTTTTTGATTTATTGTAGAGATGAGGTCTCGCCAAGTTGCCCAGGCGGGTCTCAAACCCGCGGGCTCAGGCAATCCATTCACCTCAGCCTCCCAAAGCGCGGGATTACAGGCTGAGCCACCCGAGCCCGGCTATCATTGATATTTGTATTCAATTATGAGGGGGACCCCTCATCATTGATATTTGTATTCAATTATGAGGGGGGACCCAAACAAAATCGAAATTATCTTTTGGAGGGTGGGCCCCTTGTGATACAGGTCTTCCCCATTAGTAAGTTTCTAGGAACCCATTGGCATCAGTGTAGCAACTAGCATTGTTGTGAGAGGTTGTGATTCTTTCTTTCTTTCTTTCTTTCTTTCTTTCTTTCTTTCTTTCTTTCTTTCTTTCTTTCTTTCTTTCCTTCCTTCCTTTTTTCTCTCTTTCCTTCTTTCTCTCTTTCTCTCCTCTCCTCTCTTCCCTCCCTCCTTCCTTCCTTTCCTGCCTCCTTCCTTCCCTCTTTCTTCCTTCCTTCCTTTGTGTTTTTTGAGGTTCTTTCAACATGTTTGCCTATTTCATGAGGGGTGATTTATGAATGCATCTGCTCGCATCAAGTTCCGCAGTTTGGGACCCAAAACAGAATGATCCCCAGGCCCCACCCTCCCTATTCACCAAATCTCATCCTGAATGACTTTTTTGTTGTTTCCCCAGATGAAAAAAGTCCTCCAAGGGAAATGTATTGCCTATGTGGAAGAGGTGAAACAAAAAACGGCAGAAGCAATAAAAGGCATCCAAATTGTCAAGTTCAAAAACTGTTTTGAGCACTGGAAAAAGTGTCTTTATAGGTGTATTGCATCAAACAGAGAAGACTTTGAAGGCGACTAAAGTTTAAACATGTAAGAATAAATACACAATTTTTTATAAACAAATTCTGGGGTTTTTTTGAGTCCCCCTTCATATATGGAAATAACTTTAGCCAGCAGCTCTTAGCCATAGTACATTATTTATGCATACAAATGAAAATCAAGTGTGGTTAAAGTCAGTGGAGATTTTTTTTTACTGCATCAGGTGCCTTTATGCTAACTCAACTAGACACCAACATGTAAATATTCCAGTCTTGGCTAATATCTATGGTTCTATTGACCTTGTTTTCCAATGAGCTTCCATTCTGATCCATCTAGGTTCTGATTTTTTACTTTATCTTCTGTTCTCAGCTCTGTATCTTCTCTCTAAGGTTTTCTTTTAATGGATAATTTTTCTTTTTATAGCCTGATTTTTTTATATTTTCCAAGAATTTGGAGATTCTCTCTCCCTTCTAGATTATTCTACTAAAATCCTTACCTAGTTTCAGCCTCTTAAGCGCAGTAGCCTGCAGCACCCCTAGGGGAGGGAATTTAAAAAGACAGAAAAATCAGTGGTTCTCTTATATATGCAACTTTAGAATCACCTGAGATTTTTAAGCAAACCAGTGATGAAGTTCTCATCCAGACTAATGGAATTAGAGTTTCTGGGGGCTTAAGTCAGGGCATTTGTATATTTTCGTTTCAGGATGATTTTAATATTCCACTGAGGCTGAAAACCACAGATCTAGATAATATAGGATCTTATCTCCAACTGGAAAAGAAGATATTCACCAGATGCAGCTGATCTATGTCTAGACAGAGTGAATGAATTGAAAATTGACATTCAGTCAAAAATTATTGATCAAGTATTGACCTTTCATCAAGTCTTCCCAGAAACCAGCACTAACCTGGTACAGTTAAGTTATGTAAGTTAATATGTCTTCTTTGTGCTTAAGCCAGCAAAGTTGGGGTTTCTGCCACCTAAAGAGTTCTCCTTGACATTAAGGGTATTAAGGTAATGTGTGGATATAAGAGTTTGTGTTTGAGGAAAGTGACTGTGTGTGGGTGAGTATGTGTGTATGTGAGGGAGTGTGTGCACAAGACAGAGCATCTACACCAAGCAAACATTATCACACTGCCTAGATTTTAAAAAGGCATTGAGACCATTGTCTAATTGAGGTGTTTTAGTGTAGAATGACTGAGATTTTTATTAAATTTTTATAATTTTGTGACCAAGTTAGTAAAATAGAGCATTTGTGTTGACATTATGTGGATACTGTGTGTGTATGGTGGAGAGTAGGGAAGAGGGGAGACAGAGAGAGAAGAGAGAGGGAGAGAGGGAGAAAGAGAGGAGAGAGAGGTGGGGAGGATATACAATGAAGCTCTTTTGTCACAAATTTTATTCTCTCAGAGGACTTTTTATTTCAAACAGATATTACAGTATAAAAGCCTGTTGTGATGGGCTAAAGCATTTGAAATAAAAGTTTCACAACATTCAAATGTGCTATTAAAGGTTTCCACTAGAGAGGAACAAAGGAGGTGTGAATAAAAGCTTACTTGAAGAATTGCAGCCATGGGCATAGGCATAGGAGATGAAGATGTGTTTAAGTGGTGCTGAAAAGACAAATGTACAGAGGTAAGGAGCAGATCTGTGCCTTATCAACTGCAAGGTTATACACCAGAAACACAGTGAAGATACTTTGTGGAAACCAGAATGAAATTTGGAGGACTTGGGTAGCCATTCAAATTTGGACTTTGGTGCTTCACTTAAATTGACAATGAGTGTTTTATATTCCTTATCATTAGAAAATATAGTTTAAAAAGAATCACAGGGTTTTAATTAATGTATTTTAGTCTGTTTTTATTGTTTCATCAGTGTTTTAAATTTTCCTTCATAATTAATGTGTTTTTATAGTTTTAAAAAGTGTGGACCGGGCTCAGTGGCTCAGCCTGTAATCCCGCACTTTGGGAGGCCAAGGTGAGTGAACTGCCTGAGCCCGCGGGTTCGAGACCCGCCTGGGCAACTTGGCAAGACCTCATCTCTACAGTAAATCAAAAAAATTAGCC
>CAUYQG010036496.1:0-14819 GCA_963574415.1 Tarsius wallacei | reverse complement strand
CTCGCTCTATCGCCCAGACTGGAGTGCAGTGGCCGCTCCCGGCCACCGCAACCTCGACCTGCTGGGCTCCGGCGATCCTTCCGCCTCCGCCTTCCGAGTAGCTGGAACTACAGGCGTGCGCTACCACGCCCGGCTAATTTTTTGATTTATTGTAGAGATGAGGTCTCGCCAAGTTGCCCAGGCGGGTCTTGAATCTGCGGGCTCAGGCAGTCCACTCACCTCAGCCTCCCAAGGCGCGGGATTACAGGCTGAGCCACCGAGCCCGGCGGCTTCTGCTTTCTATAGGATGATTGTCTGCTCTGCTCTTCTTACTTACAGAGGTGTGGGGTTTTAGTGGGCCATCTCTGGTCATGAAAATTTATATGGTTTAATCTAGATTTCCCAGAACTCTGATGATTCAAAACTTAATAAGACCATACCGAAGTCATCACCAAATCCTTCTCCATCACACTCAATTTCTAGGTGACAGCCAAAACACTTTCTTCCTTTCACTTAAGGTCTATCAGACACTACACATTCAGTTAGGGTTTTCAGATTCCACCTATAAGGACATGAAAACAAAAGTCATACTTTCCTGTATTTTTTAGAACAAATTTTAATTAATCTTCTTTCTGTTTAGAAAAGTTACAAGGTTTTAGTTCATATGTTTGCTTTAGATTAATGAGTTCTTTGGTAGCAAGAGAGTGAAATACGAAGCCTCACGTTCCTGCAACAGTGTTTAATTACAGAACACGCTGAACCACATTTGACCATTTTTTGTTTCTGAACTAATGTCAGCTTCTCCAGTCTGCCATGGAACGTGTTTTGCAGCTCTACAACAAAGGATAAAAATAAAATAAATGTTTGAGAAAGCACTTTGAGATAGCTAAAGATAGAGAGTCATACAAAAGCACACAGGCATGGATAGGAATGACAAATTAATTGTGCTGCCTTTAAGTGATAACACAGAACAATTAATACATTTAATTGCTTTATTGAAACAAAAAGCCCTTTTGCAGTTTGCATAATTTCTTTGTGTAATAAGAGTGTTTCATAAATTTATAAATGAATGCATGACCTCTGATTTAGGAGTTTGGGTAATATAGATATTTCTGTATGTTTTATTTTATTTTCCTTTTCAGACAGTACTTTTCTTTCTTATTGTATAAATCCAGATCTGAGACCCCAGTGTGATAAGTTATTATAAGCAGTTAGGGGAGGACAGGAAGCAAATTTCTTTTAAAATAAACCTAACAGCTTTGAATAATTTATTTCAGATTTCAGGATTTAATGAATCTTATTTTAAAGATTATAATTTTTATGTCTTGGTGTGAACATACCCTAAATCAGTTTGTTTCAAGTTTTTTATTTCCCCAGAATAACACTGAATCCAGTGATTTTTTTAAGTTGCACTGGAGGGTACAGGGTTCTTGAGGGATCACCTTGGAATTGGGAGGGGGTAAGGGGAGGTGAGCAGGCAGGGACCACACTGTAGGCTACATGAGGGTTTTGCACCTCCTTATATGTTTTGCTCTTAGCACACTTGGCACGCTAGAATAAATGAATGAACAAGTTTACCCCCACCCCTCCATCCCTGCTTTAACTTTAGAGGTTCTGTTTTTCTCAATTTTTTTCATTGCATTCAGAGTAAATTTTCCAGAGTTCATTAGATGAATTCCAAAGATGACGTAAAAACTCTTCTCTGGGTTCTGTAAACCTGTTGCTGTTGCTGACATACGCTAGTATCCTGGTCGCTCTCTCTTCTCTTCCCCATCTTTCTTCACCATTCTCCAAGGCCCCAAGCTTCCCTGTACCGTTTGCCCCTGTAGAAGGTGCTGCATGGTCTCCATTGTCCCATTCAGTTGGCAGTGTGATCAGAAAGACTGCCAACTCATCGTAGAGATGGGCAAGCTCCCTGGAAACTGTCAAGCACCGTATAAATGCAAGGTATTAGTAATAGTTTAATATAGAAGTTTATTGATTTGGCAGAGTAATTGATATCACCTTGCTGAGATTGGACAGCCTCAGATATCCTGGATTTTGGCTACCTAGTATGCTTTCTTAAGCCTTCACTGACCTCTCTCTCTACCCTTGGTTTGAAAATGCTATATTTAAATTTAATCGTGCTCAATAGACTATTTGACCCTTAGTACTGTGAGGCAGATGAAATGATTAGTCCTCTCACAGTGTCCTTAGGTGACGCATGATGAGTAGGTAGATGATAACAATAGTAATTATTTCTTGCACTTCCAGGATGGGCCAGGTAGTTTTCTATAACCTATCTCATTTTCCAAAGAATGGTGGATTCTTTTTTCTGGGACGTCAGCTATGAACCTAAGTGCTTTAAATACATTGATTCATTTCATCCTAATTAAACTTACGAGATAAGTGGTATTATTACCCATATTTTGTAGAGTGCAGGAAATTGAGCACAGAGAGATTAAGTAACTTGCAGAAAGCCACTCAGCTAGAAAGACATGAAACCTGGTGAGGCAGTTTTGTTCCAATCTGGAATGTGAGAGACTCTCAGTTTAAAAATCTCAGCAATGTTGTTACTTCTTTTATCCCTGAGGGTCCCAGAATGCATTTCTAATTTTATAAAACATAGAAAAAGACCTAGATCCATTATATCATCATCAAAATATCATCTCCTGAGATGTAGCTAAAATATTTGTTTCTAATAAAATGAAAATAGCTTTGTTCTTTGCTGATTATAAAAAGAATAAATTCTTGTAGAGAAAAATAAAAATATGGAAAATACAAATGAGAAATCATAATCACCAGAAGCCCCATTACCTAGAGGTGTTTTAGTGAATTTGCTTTCTGACATGCTTCTGTGCACATGTACATATAACATTTTAAAATATGAGAATACATTCTTCTTCTTGTTTTGCAATTAATTCCTGTGCTTATAATGTGTTAAGTATATCTTTCTGTGGCAGTGAATATAAGTCTATGCCATGTTTTTGAAAGCTATGCAGTGCTACTTTGTATGAATGTATCATATTTTATTTAATAATCCCGTATTGAGGAACATTTAAGTTGCTTACAATATTGAACACTGGAAAATCTTTTGGTACATATACAATGACTTATTTGGAAGCAGATTTCTGGAAATGAGATTGTTGGCACAAAGATTATGCATATTTTATTTATTTATTTATTTATTTATTTATTTATTTTTGAGTTGGAGTCTCACTCTGTCGCCCAGACTGGAGTGCAGTGGCCGCTCCCGGTCACCGCAACCTGCTGGGCTCCGGCGATCCTTCTGCCTCAGCCTTCCAAGTAGCTGCAAGTACAGGCGTGCGCTACCACACCTGGCTAATTTTTTGATTTATTGTAGAGATGAGGTCTCACCAAGTTGCCCAGGCGGGTCTCGAACCCGCGAGCTCAGGCAATCCACTCACCTCAACCTCCCAAGGCGCGGGATTACAGGCTGAGCCACTGAGCCTGGCTGATTATGCATATTTAAAAAAATTTGGATATATAGTGCTAAACCTGAAAGATTGTTAACATCTTAACACTCTACCAACATATTTTGAGTATGCCCATCCCTATTATTCCTTGCAAATGTTGATTTTGTGATTTTGTCCATTTAATAATATTTCTACCTGTCTGATATTTAAGCTTTTCTTTGTTTTTATTTCTAATAATTAGTGGATTTGAATATATTTATTATGTTTATTGACCATTTGTTTATGTTTTGAAAATTGCTTATTGATGTCCCCTATTCATTTTTTTATTGGTGTGCTATTTCTTTTGAATTAATTTTTATGATTTTTTTTTACGTATTAAGATGTAAGTCTTTTGTTTATCTTATGTATTGCAAATAGTTTTTCCAGGTAGTGGTTAGTTCTTCAGCCTTGCTTTAGTAGTTGCTTATTTATTTATTATTTGTCATATAGAAATTTTAAGTTTTTATATGGTCAAAAAGATCTTTGCTTTTATGGTTTCTGGCTCTTGGTAAATTCTTAATAAAGTCTTCTTTCCCCAACATTGTAGAAATAGCTTATTTTTAAATAGAACTCATAACCAGGGCATGTAACAATTACTTATATATCAATCACTTTAAAGTTTACTAAGAACTTTCTCAAACACTTTCCTACTTAATTCAGTAAATAATTTGACAGGATTATGAACAGTCCTCAGATAAGAAAATGGAGGCAGAGAGTTTCCTTAACATTCCCATGGCTTACCTCACATCACACATCTAGTAAGGATTAGAATATAGATTAGTGTGATGCCAAAGCCATGCTTTAAGCCATGGTTTTATGCTTATGATCCTTTAGACAGATGGAAAATCAGGGAAAGGAGAAGGCTAAATGGCCCACTTCATGCTGAACAGCATTCCCCAGTTTTGATAGAAAGATTAGAAACTGATTCTTTGACTGTTAATATGATCCTTCTTGTAGTAATCAGATTCCAGTTCAGTCATTTGAAAAAAAAATTCAGTGCAAAATCACTTAGATGTCAAAAGAAAAGAGCCATAGGAATGTTAAGGTATTAAGAATAATGTAGGGGTATGCTTTGGGTTTTAAGAATTAAGAGGATGATGTCCAAGTAGTTAAATGAATTTGTGAAAATGGGTCAACGAGAGAGCACCACATCAGAATGCTTGGTCCATTTTCACGCAGGCATATTGAATGAATTCTTCTCTCATCTCATTTCCAATAAATAGAGCAAGTATTAATCAGGATTTTACATGTTCAATTAGGAAGGGTTTTATGTTTGGTATTATACTGGATTTTGGTGCAGATAAATTCCTCATTCACAAGACATTTTCAGTTTTCTTGTCAGATTTGACTGGTATAATAAAAAGGTATATGGTTTTCAGTTGATTGACATTAATTACCAGCGTTTGTACAGATGCACTGATATTTTTGGCAAAGTACTATATTTGAGATAATGCAAAGAAGTAAAACTATTTTTGCCTTTTTGTTTTCTTCTAAGAATAAATTTGAGTAGGAAACAGTAAGCACAAAATTCCTGGTCTTGCAATGAGCTAAACAGAGTTCAGTATTGTTAAAAAAAAAAAAATTCAATGCATAACAAAATAAGCTATATGACAATGTAAAGCTATGTAACAGGAGTAGAGCAGATCTCACACTGACTATGGCAAAACAAAGCAAAACAAAGTGTCATCATTTCAAATTTATTCTCTCTCAGGGCAGTGAAATATATTTTAAACTTTAGAGTAAGTTGTAGTTTTTATGTTGACTTGTATTCTGATTTCATTGGTGTGAGTCTTCATACCATAATTTCTCATATTTCTAAAAAACGAACCTCTTTACTTCCCACATGAATTGCTTCTAGATTTTTTAGGACTCTTCTCAGTGATCGAGTTGATAAAAAATTGTCTGGCTTACAATGTGGGCTCTGCTATTTTTAACTCTGTCTGGATCACTTTCCTTACAGTTGAATTAAATCAATCACTTGTTAGAATTGAGAGCCATAAAGGATGAGAAGACGGTTTTCTGAGCCTCAGCGTTTATTTGCACCTGTGCCACGCTGCAGGAATATTGGTGTGACCCTTTGTTGAGACGTGCTTCTATCCTCTCAAATCAAACATCCAGTTGCAGAGCCTTTCTGTGTTCTCAAATCTCATTAGTAGTGTTTTCTGGCCTGGAGGTTTTTAGAACAGAATCCAGGGCTTATGTGGCAGTGGAGAAAGATTTTTTTTTTCTCATCAGAAAAGCAGAAAAGGCACCTCAGTGGCACAACAAACTTAATTGTTTTAGTGTTCTAGTAAAAAAGGCTTAGCTGAGCTGGGACTTTCCACCAAAGTTAATGTCTTCTCACATCAAGTTTGCTCTTTCTAGTAAAATAAAGCAGTGACCCTAAGAAGAAACTGATTGTTTGACAATGTTTTATAAAGGATATATACGTTAAGGAGCTTGGATTACTAAGAAATGTATTGTCCTTCTCTTTAGCTGTATCTTCTTTTCAGTGGTGTTTGTTCTTCCAGTCAACCAATTATTCCAGGCGTGATTATAGTTAGCATGAACATTAGCCACACTTGGATTCAAATTCTCGCAAAGCAAGTTATGCAAGTAACTTTGGGTAAGCTGCTCATTTCTCTTTAAAAAATTGTGTAAATTTATGGGATACAAGTGCAGTTTTGTTAGTGTAACCATCACTCGAATAGTGTACATTGTACCCATTAAGCAATTTCTTATCTCTCACCCCTCTCCACCCTCCCACCCTTCCAAGACCCCAATGACTTTTTTCATACTTGATATCCATGTATATACATTTAGCTCCCATTTAAATGAGAACACGTGTCTAAAGCACAGTTTCCTCTTGCATCAAGAATTTATAGTACTTGTGTCCCTCATTAAAGTTTTACTTAAGATTAAATGAGGTAAGGTACATAAAATGCCTTTCTATTGCCTGCCTAATACCAAATAGATGTTCAATAAAAATATTTTATTAGTATTTTTAGGCACTGATCATTACCAAACTGTTGGTTCTTTCATAAACAGCTAACTTTTAATTGCTTCTTGGAATAACATATTTTTCTTCATTCATTTATGCTTTCACTTCAACTTAAATTTGAGGCCTGCTATATGTTTGGTGTTAGGATACGAAGAATAATAATCTATGACCCTTGTTCTAAAAGAGCTCAGGAGATAAACAATTCCACTTTCACTTTTGCTGCCTTCAGTTGTTTCATATCATATGTGCATTTTAATGACATATTTCACCCTTATAAAGTGCTGGGAATAAATAGAAGCACACTATTAATAAGAATTCCATTTTCTGCTGTGGTATTTATTCATCCTATTTCTTCTATAAATGACAGTAGTTTTGGGACCTTACAAATCTTAAATGTTCTGTTCAATGTGGTGCGTGCTAAAACAGATAGTCCTCACTCTTGAGAAGTAGGGAGTGAAGTACTTAGAAGAACTGCAAATTTATGTACTGGGTTAATGGTGCTAATTCAGTGAAGAAAAAAAATCCCACAGTTCTACCCAAATAATCAGTAAGAACCTCACATGAGTTTTAGCCAGTTACAAAGTTGTAGAGCCAATTATGTGTAAATATTGTGAGTTTTCACATATTGTATAACTGGAGCAGGGACATCTCTAGTTGAGACCTTAGGTACATTGATTCTATTTCATAAACATTGAGTGTCTGTTCTGTGCCTGGCACTGGCTCAACCCTGGAAATACAAGGTTTATAAGACAAAGGCCCTGTTCTTCAAGAAAAGTAAAATCCAAAATTCAGTGGGAATTTGGCTGATAATTTATGCTAGAGAATTCACTTCCAGCCTGTCCTCACTGCTCAAGTGGCAAGGTATGCATATTTGAAACACGAATATTCTCATGAGTACTGTTTTAGTTTGGGCTGCTATAACAAATTACCATTAGCTGAATAGCTTATAAACAACAGCAATTTATTTCTCTTAGTTTTGGGAAGTCCAAGATCAAGGCACTGATGGTGTCTGATGTGGGCTTGTTTCCTCATAGAAGGTGCCTTTTAGCTTTGTCCTCATATCGTAGAAGGGCAGATGGCCTTTATAGAAACACATTGATGTAGTATGTCTTGTATACATGTAAATGTGAGAAGAGAGAGTTAAATGAGATTTTCTTCTCTTCCAATGGAAAATTCGTAGAAAATTCGTAGATCATGTATAAAAAATGATTATACAGCCACTGTGTACCACTACCCTCCTTTTAAATGAAGTTTTATATAAGATTATTATTTTAAATATCTATTTCCAACTGTCTGTCTGTTAGAGTCCAATTTTACTTAATTTGATAATCAGTGACTGGAGTTCTATGATAATATAGAATCCCTGTAGCATTCTCTATCTCTATTCTCTTATTGTATCTCTTTCAATTTATAAGGGTGGCTTGGGAGCCTCCAGAAAATATAAACATAAGTGAGACACTCTCAGGCCACATTAGGCCATCATAAATGTTGATTTACCATGGGTAACTCGATTGAGGTGGTTATTAATTATTTCTATTGTTGTAGAAGAAATATGGTTAACACCTAAGAGCTCTTTATGTATCATTAGCAAATTTAATTTTTTTATAATAACCTTTGATATATTTTTCACTTTTAAGAAAACACATTGGAATGGTGTTTATCTGCACCTGAAAAATCAATCTTTTCCCTTCTGATTACATCCATTACCAAGACTGTTGTGAATGTTTTACTTTACTGATAATCTCTCAAGCTTAAGGATGAAGTGAGAATAATTCTTGATTTTCATACAAATGGTAAGAGATTTTAGCTGATAAGTTTCAGGCTAACATTGTTGCTCCTCTGTTCAAGATTATATGATGGGAAAAAAGCCAAGAGCAATTTTTTTAAAGACTCAGGGTTGTATTGCTGTCCTATAGTTGCTTTAAGAATGAATACAAACCCATGACAAACTATGTTTAGGCGATTCTGAATCATTAAGAAACCAGTTTCTTCTAGTATAGGCTAAAAATCATTTAACCTTGGATTTTATAGTGTTCTTACCCTTTAGCTTCTCCTGAACACTGTAATTATTCTAGGTGGTTATGCAAATTGAATTTAGGAAGAGTCCCTACTAATTAGACAAATCATTGCTATATTACCTGAAATTCTGAATCAGTTGCTCACTATTCTCTATGTATAACACTTTCAAATTTACTTTAACACATGGACTATTTTTACTTATACCAATATTGATTATTCATAGCTAATTTTATACTCAAGGCCAAAAAGATGCATTGGATGTATCCTGTGACTTCATTTATCTTGAAAAATCATTGCCCTACCCCCATACATTTTTATTCTTTAGGAAGAAAATTTTAGCTAAGTATAGATTTGGAAGTCATTTTTACATAGATGTAATTAGAAAATATAGATACATTTGTTAGGTGATTCTACTCAATGTAAGGTAAGAAAAACTCACCAATGTTTTCTTTTTGTAGCAATTTATATTCGCAGCAGGGGTTTAACCTCAAGTAGGCAGATATACCAATTGGTAAAACTTGAAGGGGAACATACCTTACTACCTGTAAATTACTTAAATGAAAAAAAAAAAGTTGAGGCTTTGTATTCTCTCTCATTTTCCACTTAAAATGATTTATAAAAACGATTAATCTTATATGTACCTATGTTGTATTTGTGCACAGAAGATTGCTTTTAGAGTCAATTATTAAAATAAATCAAGATATGAGAGGAAGTAAAAAATAATCAAGCAATGTTAGAGAAAGTGGAAGACTGGATTCTGATTTCATTTAGCAAACATTCTAAATACTATAACACAAAGAAAAGTAAGATTTGATGGTTGTCATCAAACAATTTTCAATTTATTACTATGAAATTTTGAAATAATTATTAATGCTGAATTTATTGAGATTTATTATGGAAGGAGATTTTTAATACATTTCTTTGATCTTTCATGTGTACTATCTTATTTAATCCCTACAACAACTCTAATAGGTAGACAGGCTTGGTAAAAAATAAGTTTGAGTTAGACTTTATAAGTAGTATAACAGAGATGTTTAAAGTACTTTATATTATTTAAGTTTTAATAAATTAACTAGTTAAAAGCCTTCCTCCACTAATCTGAAATGTTGATTTTTTTCCCATATACAAAATTTTCACAAGTAATGAGTCTATTTTTCTACTTTACTGTATTGATCAAGTTGTTTATTTCTGAATCATTATAATGTTTTATTAATTTCTATACCTTTTAATATATTTTGATATCTGGTAGAGTACAATTCCAGATTTTGGCTATTCCTGAACATTTGCTTTTCTCTATGAATTTTAAAATTATCTTGCTACGTCCAATGAAAACACTCTATTCGGCTTTTGATTACGATTGTGTTGAATTTATAGATGCAATCAGGATCATTGGCATGTTTATACTATTGACACTTTTCCTCCCCACACTTGGTATGTCTTCATTTTTTCAAGCACTCTTGTGTGTACTTCACTCAACAAATATTTTTGAGCACATGCTATTTTTGGGGCACTATACTGGATGATGGGGATACATCCATCACTGATTAAAATGCTCCAATTCGTAAGTAGTTTATATTTTAGTGGAGGAAAAGAGCAAATAAACAAATAAGAAACACATATATAATATGTTCTGTTATGGTACAATAACGTAAGGTATAGGATGAGAGGATAACAGGGGTGTGTGTGTGTGTGTGTGTGTGTGTGTGTGTGTGTGTGTGTGTACACATGTACCCTGTTTGGTTAGGAGTGTCTTATCTAGTAAAGTAATATTTGAGCAGACTTAAGTCAGGGGAGAATGTGAGCCATGTGAATACCTTGGGAAAGAGCTGCTTTCCAGAGAGGACACCAGATGCAAAATTGTGAGCTGGGAGACTGCCTGATGTGCTCAAGAACAATGCAGAGTAGAGTCATGGAAGAGAGGGAGAAACATTTTGTATTTGTCTCCCTAAAGATTTTGAATATTTATTGTTTGGTTTACTCCTAGGTATTTTACAGCCTTTGCTCTGAGTATCTTCTTTTATGTTCTTTCTGGAATTACCTTTCCAATTTGTTATAGGAGAATTATTGATTTTCTATGTTGATTTTATATCCTGTCACATTACTGAACTTAGTGCTAATATTTTAACCATTGATTCCATTTGGTTTTCCATAAGTGACAATCTTGACTATTTGTCTCCTCCATCCTAGACCACCTGTTTTATTTATTTATTTTTTTCCTTGACCTATTACATTCCAAAGACACTTGGGAAAACATGTAGTGGTAGCTATGAAGATGAGCATCTTTTTTTCCTTTCTCTGATTTTATTGATATGCTCCTAGTTTTATAATAAAGCATGATGTTTGCTGTTTCTTTAAGAAAACAGGCAGTTTTGTCTATAATTCGTAAGAGTTTTTTAAAATAAAACTTTTTAGCATCTATTAAGAAGCTTGTGTATGTGTAAAAAAGTTAAAGAAACAAAGAACTGAATACCACATGGTCTCACTAATAAGTGGGCACTGAACACTAGTCACATTAGCACAAGGGAGGGAGCAGCAGTCACTGGGCACTGCCAGGAAAGAAAGGGATGTGTGTGTGGGGCGGTACATAACACAAAGGGCACTTGGTCTTAAACCGGGGGAAGTGAGGACCAGTTGGAGGCCCAGATTCACCTGCATGCGGCCTACTTTTGTAGTTAACCCTTACTTGTACCCCACATCTCTACAATAGAATACAATTTTATTTTATTTTATTTAATTTATTTATTTATTTATTTTTTGAGTTGGAGTCTCACTCTGTCGCCCAGACTGGAGTGCAGTGGCCGCTCCCGGCCACCGCAGCCTCGACCTGCTGGGCTCCGGCGATCCTTCCACCTCAGCCTTCCGAGTAGCCGGAATTACAGGCACGTGCTACCATGCCCGGCTGATTTTTTTATTTTATTGTAGAGATGAGGTCTCGCCAAGTTGCCCAGGCGGGTCTCGAATCCGCGGGCTCAGGCAATCCACTCACCTCAGCCTCTCAAAGGTGCGGGATTACAGGCTAGCCACCGAGCCCGGCTTCTCTCTCCTTTTTCAATGAGAGAGTAAGCAGATAGCTGTATCAAATTCAAATTGAAAGACAATTTTGTATTGTAGTTATGGTAAGCAATATTGATTTCAAATGCATAGCCGATGTAAATTTAATTTCCAAATAAATTTAAGAAAAAATGAGTCATTTTAAAGAAAATGACTAAGTATAAGAGAATGGTGTTGCAAAGTCTTGCCAAAAATCACAAAGATAAGAATGAGTTTTAACTGAAACACATAGCTGGAACTTGGAGAACTAGAGGACCATAGCAGTTCTAGTCCCTGGCAGATGGCCAAGGTATTTGGGACATAGTTCCTTAATGGCCTTTCAGATCTCAGCTACAAGCTTATCATGTATTCATAACATAAGCTCCGCCTTTTTTCCTCTGTCCATTCATGCATTCATCAAGCAGTTACTATTTTTTAGAAAATTAAGAGGCTAAAAAATTGCTGAACAGGGAGTGCTATCGAGCACCAAGTCTGTGCTCTACCAGATGAGGTTGGTGACAGGGGAAATTTGGGGACAGGGGAAATCAGGTTGTCAGGCAAAGTCTCTGTTGGGTACTGGGTGGCTGGCATGGTCTGGGCTCATCTGTGAGGTGAGACCTAGACTGGTAGGAGACAGACTGAGGCAAATGGGGACTTTTGTCTGAGGTGGCCAACTGTGTCTGATGCATGTGCAATGTTAGAGTCAAGATGGTGCATCTAGACAGGTCTGTAGCAAATTTGAAGACAAGAAGGCCAGGTTACATGTTGTCACTTACAGAAACTGTGCCACAGAAAGACCCTACAAATAGAAACCAGATTCTAAATTCAGTACTGATTTCACCTGACTGCATGACCTTGAGCAAGTCATGTCCTCTCCTCAGACCTCAGTTTTTTCATCTGCAAAGGACAGGAGTAAGTACAATCTCTTAGCTCAAAGGGCTATTGGGAGAATTGAAAGTGAGCCTCCTTGAGGCAGGAATCATGCCTGTTCATGTAGAGGTAATGTAACCTAGTATCTGTCCCACACCACAGTAGGTTCCTAATTATTTAGCAGAAGTGTCCTACACACTGCAGGTTCTTGAAACGAACAGTTCTGATGACAACTACCTTTCTCATTACTCTCAACACCAACACTTTTCTGCAGGAAGGATGGGTCCACAGCAGGGTAACAATTGGGGAAGCTAGTTGACAAGAACAGTGGTCCTCTGTGGATCCTCAGGGACTTAGAAGCTGGCGGGTGTATGGATCTCACTTCTGGGGTCCAGCAAGGCACCTGTGTGTAAGGCCAGCCCTCTTGTTCTCCAAGTTCCAGCATTGTTAGTTCACCCCTGAGTGGGAAGAGTAGAGAGATTTGGGGCTAAAACCCTGATCATGGAGCAGAGAGAAAGAAATACTGGCTAGCAGAGGGAAAGGTCAGATGACTTATTTTCTTCTTGAAATCCGCCCAAGGCCCCACATAAAGGGAAAAGCCACAGGAAAGCATGTGGACTTTCCTAGTCACGATTACCAACAGCTGTTCCTGCATGCTGCGGCATCTGTGGAATTGAAAGAGGAGTTTTATTCTCCAGAAAACCAGACACATTCCTTTCTCCTGAGCTCCAGCCACCCACAGGGGTGGACTAAGTTGGTTGCATTGTGTAAGCTGCTTTGGAGCAGAGAGGATAGTTTCTTTCTTTGAAATTTCTCCTGTGTTAATTCACCAGAACACTACTGAGCACTTTCTCGGAGGGGGCAGGCATTATCTATGCAGTACAGGTCCAGGAGACCATAGATAAATCAGAGAGAGAAACAAGACCAACAATTGCAGTAAGATGAATTAATGCTTATGTGGGGCAAACATTAATGTGGTAGAGATGTCAGAGAAGGATGTATTAGTCAGGAGTCTCCAGAGAAACAGAACCAATAGGAGATATATAGATATACAGAAAGAGACTTATTGTGAGGGATTGATTTACAGGATTATGGAACCTAAAAAGTCCCATTGTCTTCCATCTACAAGCTGGAGCCCCAGGAAAGCTAGTGATGTATTTCCAGTACAAGCCCAAAGGCCTAAGAACCAGAGAATTTACTAGTGTGAGTCTCAGTTCAAGACTGAAGGTCTGACTGGGCCCAATGGCTCAGCCTGTAATCCCAGTACTTTGGGAGGCCGAGGTGAGTGGATTGCCTGAGTCTGCGGGTTTGAGACCAGCCCGGGCAACTTGGCAAGACATGGTCACTACAATAAATAAAAAATTAGCTGGGCATAGTAGTGCATGCCTATAGTTCCAGCTACTTGGAAGGCTGAGGGAGAAGAATCACTGGAGCCCAGTGGGGTGACTGTGAATGTGCCATTGTACTCCAGCCTGGGCTACAGAGTGAGACTCCAACTCAAAAAGGAAAAAAAAGAGACTGAAGGTCTGAGAACCAGGAGCACTGATGTTCAAGGGCAAGAGAAGTTGGATGTCTCACCTCC
Organism: Tarsius wallacei; assembly: GCA_963574415.1. Lineage (NCBI taxonomy): Eukaryota > Metazoa > Chordata > Mammalia > Primates > Tarsiidae > Tarsius > Tarsius wallacei. Next base: position 904 of record CAUYQG010036496.1, on the reverse strand, counting down.
AGAAAAGAGAGTGAATTTGCACTTTCCTCTGCCCACCCCTCTTTTTTGAGTGAGGGGTCTAACTCTGTCACCTAGACTGGTGAACAGTGGCATGATCATGGCTCACTGCCGCCTTAATATCTTATTCTCAGGAGATCCTCTTGCCTCAGTCTTTTGAGTATCTGGGACTACAGGTGCATGCCACCATACATGGTTAATTTTTTGTAGAGAGGAGGTCTTGCTATGTTGTCCTGGTTTGTCCCAAACTCCTGGACTCAAGTGATCCTCCTACCTTGGCCTCCAAAAGTGCTGGGATTACAGATGTAAGCCACTCTGCCTGGCTTCTTCTGCCTTTTTTTTAAGATGTAGGGTACAGTTTAGGATTAGGTATACAAGTGTTCATCATACAGGTAAAGTTTGGGCCTCCCTTTTGCTCCCACTTTGCCTGGTTTGCGATCAGGTACCCTTATTGATGTTATGGGCCCCCTTCCATCCCCTGACAGTTTCGGGCTACTGCCAATCCCTTTCTTATAGTATTATGGTAAATGTTCAGGGTCTGTTTATGAGTGAGAACATGTGGTACTCAGTCCTCTGTCTCTGTGATAAATCACTGAGTATTATAGACTCTAAATCCATCCAAGTCACTATGAAGTCCATAATTTTTTCCTTCTTTGTGGATGCTTAATATTTCATCGTGTATATGTATCACATTTTTTTCATCCAGTTCTCTTTCATTGGGCAGCACATTTGATTTCATGTTTCTGCTATTGTGAATAATGCTGCAAATAACATGCATGTGCAGGTATCTTTTTGTAAAGTGATTAATTTAAGCTCCTCTGGGTATATTCCTGGAAGGGAAATTGCTGGGTTGTATAGATCAATTTCTAGTTTTTTTAGAAATCACCACACTGTCTTCCATGGAGGT
>CAUYQG010036492.1:0-27261 GCA_963574415.1 Tarsius wallacei | reverse complement strand
CGCCCGGCTAATTTTTTGATTTATTGTAGAGATGAGGTCTCGCTTGCCCAGGCGGGTCTCAAACCCGCGGGCTCAGGCAATCCACTCACCTCAGCCTCCCAAAGGCGCGGGATTACAGGCTGAGCCACCGAGCCCGGCTTCCAGGCTCTTTTCAAGCATCAGTTCTCTCAGGAACTCAGAATGAGAACTCCCTCACTTCCATGAGAATGGCACCAAGCCATTCATGAGAGAGTCACCTCAACATTCCAAACAACTTCCACCAAGGCCCGCCTCCAACACTGAGGAGCAAACAGAAACACGAGTCTTGGTATGACCAAACCATGACATTCTGCCCCAGCCCCTAAATTTCATGTCTTTCTCACATTGCAAAATGCAATCATACTATCACAAATGTCTTGTTCCAGCATCAACTCAAAAGTCCGACGTCATATCTGAGACTCCAGGCAAGTTCCTTACAGTGGAGAACCTGTAAAATTAAAAAAAAAAAAAGCTTCTTACTTTCAAGACACAAAAATAGTACAGCCATTAGTTAAACATTTCCATTCCAAAAGGGACAAATAGGCCAAAAGAAAGGGGTTCAAGGCCCCGTACTAAGTCTATATCCCAGTATGACAGACATTCTATCTTAAAACTCCAAAACAGTCTCCTTTGATTCTACATCCCACAGCCCACCAGTGTGAGGGATGGGCACCCAAGGGCTTAAGCTGCTCTTATCCCATGACTTTGCAGGGTGCAGCCCACATGGCTGTTCTCACAGATTGGAGTCCAGTGCCTGCGACTTTTCCAAGTTGAAAGTGCATGCTGCTAGTGGCTCTATATTTCTGGGATCCTAAGGGTGGCCTTGCTCACACAACTCCACTGGGAAGTGCCCCAATGGGGACTCTGTGTGGGGACTCCAACCCTACATTTCCGCTTGGCATTGCCCTAGTAGAGGCTCTAGGTGGTGGCTCCACCCTTGCAATAAGCTTCTGCCTGTGTACCAAAATTTTCTCATGCATACTTCAAAATCTAGGTGAAATCTGCCAAGCCTCCACCACTCTTGTGCAGTGTGCACCTGCAGACTGAGCACCTTGTAGAAGGCCTCAAGGGTTATAACCTGTGCCCTCTGGAGCAGCGGCCTGAACAGTACCTGAGGCCCCTTTCGCCTCAGCTGGAGCCAAGACTTCCAGAATGTGGGGAGCAGCATCCTGAGGCTGCACAGGGTAGCAGCACTCTGGGCCTAGCCCAGAAACCATTCTGTCCTTCTGGGCCTCTGGACACATGATGGGAGGGGCAGCCTCAATGATTTCAGAAATGCCATTTCCCCAGTGTGCTGACTCTTAACACCTGGCTCCTTTGTAGTCATGCTAATCTCTCTAGCAGCCACTTGAATTCCTCTTCTGAAAACACTTTCCTTCTCTACTACCTGGCCTGTCTGCAAATTTTAAAGCTCTGCTTCCCTTTTTACTGTAAGTTCCAATGTTAGGTCCTTCCTTGGCTCCCATATCTGAGATTCGGCTGTTAGAAGCAGTCACATTACTTCTTGAGTGCTTAGCAAGTTCTTCCATTAGATACTCCACATCACGATTCCCAAGTTCAGTTTTCCATAAAGCCTTAGGACATGGACACAATGCAGCCAGGTCCTTTGCTAAGACATCTCAAGGGTGCCCTGTGCTCCTGTTCCAAATAAGTTCCTCTTCCCATCTTAGATCTCCTCAGCAAGACCTTTATTGCCTCTATTTCTGTGAGCATTTTGCTCATAGCCACTTAACCAGTCTCTCAAAAGTTCCAAACTTTCCCTCACCTTTCTTTTTCCAAGTCCTCTGAACTCTTCCAGCCTCTGCCCATTACCCAGTTCCAAAACTGCTTTCACATTTTCAGGTATCTTTACAGCAACACCCACTCCTCACTCATTTGTGTTGCTAAAGGAAAACCTGAGGCTAGGTAATTCGTTTGTTTTTTGTTTTTAAAAGAGGTTTATTTGGCTCACGGTTCTGGAGACTGTACAAGAAGCATGGCACCGACATCTGCTTCTGGTGAGGCTCTCAGGAAACTTCCACTCATGGCAGAAGGTGAAGAGGAGCCGATATGTGCAGAGATCACATGACAAGTCGTGTGCAGAGATCACAAGGCGTGAGTGGAAGCACGAGAGAGGGAGGAGGTGCCAGGCCCCTTTTAACAACCATTTTTCATATCGAATCATATGTGAGAACTCATTCATTCCCACATAAATAGTACTAACCAGTTTGAAACATTTCCCACAAGGCCCTACCTCCAACACCGTCGATGAAATTTAAATATGAGACTTGGCAGGGCTGCATTAGCCATACAGAAACCATAGTAGCGCTGTAGACTGAATATTTGTTTTGCCTCAAAATTTATATTTTGAAATCTAACCTCCAATGGGACAGAATTAGGAAATGGGAACTTTGGAAGGTGATTAGTTCATGATGGTGGAGACCTTATACATGGAATTAGCACCCTTAATAAAAGGGGCCCCAATTTTCCAGCTCAATTAATAAACACAGCTTTTTAAAAAGTCTATCCCCCACAAGTACGATCCCTTCATTGTTTATATTGTACCGCACTCTTGGTTTTTAATTTACATACGATTTTTACTATAAATACATTATCATATGGTATTGTTTCAAGCACTTGTCCGCAGATAAGCAGCAGAAATAATTATTTCTTGTTTTTAATTTTTAAATAATTTTATTTTGTATAAAATATATAAAAACAAAAGGGACACCAGAGAGCTAGATATTCCCTTCTACCATGTGAGAACACTGTGAAATATCTTTTTCTCCTACTGTTCTTTTTATATGGGGGTGGTTGAGTAAGTCTATCCCAGACCACATCCTTTATTTTTTATTAGTAATTGGTTTGTTTAGATTTAATTTTGCTGTTTGATTGATGTTTGGAAACGTATATCTATGTTGAAAATGTTAAATTTGCTTCATAGCCTCAAGTGCATTTCCCTCATGTGTACCAGGAAATTGTTTTCCACTTCTTAGTGTAGCTTTAGTTCTGATTACTTCTTATTTATCATGTCCTATCTTGTTTAATTGCACTTTCTCTATTTTTTTATAGTTAGCTAGTGGTTTATCTGTTTGTTGATTTTTTACAAAAAAATTTTTTTTTTCATTTTCTGGTCATTTATTTATTTATTTAGAATAGGAGTCTCACTCTGTCACCCCGGCTGGAGTGCAGTGGCATGCTCACAGGCACTGCAGCCTCGAACTGCTGGACTCAGGTGATCCTTCTGCTTCAGCCTTCTAAGTATTTGGAACCACAGGTGCACATCATCACACCCTGCTAATTTTTTTATTATTGTAGAGACAAGATCTCGCCTAGTTTCCCAGGCTGGTCTCTAACCCTTGGACTCAGGAAATCTTCTCGCTTCTGCCTTCCAAAGTGCTGGGATTTCAGGTCTGAGCCACCGTACCTGGCTACTTTTTTATTTAATCATTATTAATTCCTTCTGCTTACCTTACTCTGTGTGTGTGTGTATGTGTGTGTGTGTGTGTGTGTGTGTGTGTGTGTGTGTTGTAAGCTTTTAAAATTTTAGATTAGAATATTTAATTGGGCAATTTGTCTTTAGCCAATATATAACAGTGTTTAAAATTAGGAATTTTACTCTGGCACTGATCCATTAGTATCCCATAGGTTATAATATGTATAATTTTCCAATATCATATTCTGTTCTAAGTGATTTTAAATTCTCTCTCACAACAAATTATTTACAAGAGAGACAAGTGCAAGAAGTTGCAAGTGATAGTGACTTATCTTCCTGTACTGACCTCTGAGAATGCTGCCTATACTACTTTTAATATGTAGATCTAATTTAAAGTCTCATTGTAATTTATTAAATAATTATTTTCGTTAGTGGCCCATTGATACTGGAAAATGTGATATACTATATATTTTCATGGCAGAAATCCTGACATGAATTAATTTACTTTTTTAGTGTTGAGTTATTTCCCAGTCATCACTATTTCCAGCCTTACCCAAACTCCATTCAACACTGAGGTTTTAGTTCAGCATTAGCTGTAGAAATAGAAATCACACCCCAAATGTGTTCACAAAACTGTAAAAGTGAAGAGCATATGAACATCGGCTGTGGACTAGAAATGTTTCCCTGTAAGTCACTGAAATTCAGCACACTGATTTAGTGACATGTGAGACAAATTGGTTTTCATACATCCGAGGGGAAGAATCAGTAGGCAAATTTCCCCGAGCATGTCTATGTGTGTGGATATCCACCAAATTTAGACACATAAAGCATAAGCAAAACCTAACTTGTTTCAGACTTTTTTAGTTGTAGCTGAAATGACATCTTTTTTTCTGGACCCCACGGCTGCTGCATCCCTGAGTCCTCATGAGGGCGGGGACTAACACACACGCTGAACCACTCACAGAGAAAGCCTTTGTGTGGCAAGGGCTTCTTTGTTTCTGACTGCAGCAGGAATAGCTCAGCTGCCTTCATGGGAAAGCCCTTGGAAACACTGCCTAGCTTTGGAAGCAGTGACAGCTATTATTTGACATCTTTCTAAATGAGCTGATGAGAATAAAGTATCCTATATGTTTTTTTAAATACCACCTCATTTGTTATTTTCTTCACCTAGGCTTCTGTCACAATTCTTTTTGTTATCTGCTATTTTTTAAGCAATTAAATACCACATATTTAGTGTTAGCTGAATTATTTTTGCTGAAAAAATATTTGGTCTTTTTAAAATTATGAATACAAGGGTAATATGCCCATTGCTTACCAAAATAATCACAAAACAACATTGTTACCTTAGGGTAACACAAGTTCCAAATATTTTAAAAAATAAAATCTTGGCGATTGATTTTTGTGAAATAAGTTCTCATGTCCACATACAAATCTGACTTTTATCCATGTCACTTGAAGCATTGTTTCAAGCTCTTTGTCCAGACTACATTTGATCCTCACAACAATCCTGCAAAAATAGGTGATGTTGTACCCATTTCTCATATGAAGAAGCTGAGGCATAGGAAATTTAAGTAACTTGCTTAGACTGCAAGATTGCATGACTGCAAGATTGTAAGAGTCGGGATTCTAACTATCCTCTGTCTATCTCCCAAGCCAATTTATTTTGTATTAACCTTTGCCCCACTATATATTCTGAACTTCATGATTATCTGGTTCAATCAATGTACTATTTGATTCAAAACATAATATTTCAGCCCCAAACATTTTATCAGTGATCTTAGCCAGGAGAAGTGCATTCCACAGTTGTCATATGCAGGAATCTTACAGGTCAGTTAGGTAAATCGTTAAAATTGTGTCATTCTCTCTTACATTCATACTTTCTTTGCTTGTTTGATTACTAGAAAGTTGTATTAAAGTTGTTCACTGAGAGTGAATATTTGGGATTTTAAAATTGTTATTAGTGATTAATTTGCATAAATAATGTTATTAAATGTGTAATGTTATTAAATGAATACAATATTTGTAAAGTCATATATTCTTGGTGAATTACAATTTAATGTTTACATATCATTCCTTTGTGTCTCCAGCAAAAAGTTTATCCTTAATATAAGCTTGATCTACATGAAGAGTCACAGCACTTCTGTTTTCTTCCTCATACTATTACTTTAAATGCTTCTGTATTTTTATATTGTGCACAGTTTAAAAAGCATGCTTCATTTTAATTTTAATCAAGTCTAATAAACTTTAACATTTTGTTTTAAGTGGCTTTCATTTAATCTAATTAAGGTGCATTTGTATTGTAAATTTTCTATATTATTATTGTATTTAGCTTTTGGTCCTTTCTATATCTTATTGTTTTATCTTTTGATTCTTAGATTCTGACTTGTTTTAATATTTTTATTCTATTTTTTCTTTATAATCTTGTTACCTTTCATGTTGAATATTTTTGTCCAAAACCCCTCCTTGGGAAAGCCAAGTCTCTTTGTATGCTGAATACACAGAACTGTGTGTCAGAGCCTAGGATTCATTGCTACAAAGAGTAATGAGATGGTGTCTAAACTGCATACAAACACATATTTTTGTATTTACAATAGCAGAGTGTCATTGCCATCACAAGAATTATCAATATCATGTTTTGTTAGTCCTTTAATATCTGAGTCTGCATTCTGTCCAGACCCACTTGAACAGTCTTTTTCATTAAATGCTAATCAGTGACATTTGTGCAAGGGACAGAAAGATTATTCACACAACTCACATTCACAACAGCCAATCCTGTTAGGCTTTGACCTTCAAGCTTTCAACTCTATTTATTTTATTACATTAACATAAATAGTATGCTGCGGAGTATATTATTTTATATATACTTTCAAATACATAACATTTATACGTATATATGCATATAATATATCATTCTTAAATATATACTTCCAAAGATAAATTATTTCACGTCAAGCTAAACAGGCTAAAAACATGTAAACATACACTCCTAGTTTTGGTCAAGAAAAACACAAAATCACAAGATCATCACAGGCTAACAAGTGCACTTCAAAGGCAATGAGAGAAAGAACAGAGTGTAAACAGAGATGAGCAGCTGCAAGGACCTGCGAGGGTCCATTTGTTAAGGCTACTGTAGCACAAAGTTCCCAGCTCAATTAAAACTTATCCCTTCACTCTGTCACATTTACTCTTAAAGGACCTTAAGATGAGCGTGGAGATTTTGCAAACACTAGACTAGAACCGAACTAATATTTTTTAAAACAAAGATGAAAAACCACAAACTGACAGTAGTACTCATTTCACCAAAACAATGGATTTAAGAACTGACAGTAGTACTCATTTCACCAAAACAATAGATTTAAGAGCTTCTTTTATAACACAGAGAAACACCATCATCTGGGGAGAAAGATATAGGGAACAGACAAGAAAATAGAGAGAAACACTGCATTAAAATGGCCTCAACAGCAAAGGGTGTATCAACATAGAGCAAACAGGCAATAGCAGAAGACAGAACCTCGGTACACTAGACCACACGCCACAGCATGAAGCTACAGATTCAGATTGAAATATTCATCCAGCTCGTAATGAAGCAAGTCCCACTGGTCCTCAGAGAAGGGGAACTCATCATCTCTCAGTGAAAGAAACTGCTTAAACAACAGATTGGCCAGCCGAAGTGTGACAAGCTCCTTTTTACTGCTTTTAGAGAGCATGTTGCCCTCTCCCACTTGCACAGGCTGGGAAAGTTGATGCCAGTATGCACCGGATGGCCCACCGCCTGGCCTAGGAGGCTGCTCTCCCTGGCCCTCAGGGTATGCATGCTTGTAAAAACAGTTGTCTCCAAATGGGCAGCGACCCCTGCCTCCAGCAAAATACCTGCAGGCCTTGTTGCTCATTGCCTCTTTGTATTGCTGAATAAGCTTCTCCTTCTCTTCCTCCTCCTCCACCCAGAATTCACTGGGAACGACAATGTTGGAGGTGACCCTGCACTGCGGGCAGGACTTTATGATCCTGTTCTCAAACTGTCTGGCACTTCTCCACCTGCGGATACACTTAAGACAGAAGGTGTGGTTGCAATGGGAAAGAATGCCAAAGCGGCGGTCACTGAGGTTGGCCTTCTCATACACAATCTCCATGCAGATTCCACACACCTTGTCCATACTGCGCTGCACAGCAAACGAGAGCTCCATATCTTTCTCGTGTGCTTCAATGCAGGCCCTTATATGATCTTCCCTCTGGGCAGCATTCATGGGGTGCAAGACCTGCAGCCCACACATGTCGCATATCTCTCCATGGAGGTATGCACAACTCTCCCCACGAAAGCATTCTCCCCTGGCAGCATAGGGGCAAAGCTGTTCCCCCATGCCCACAGCCATCTGTTCCCTCTCAGTCACCAAGCTCTGTAGAGGAGCTTCGGGGGCAGACAGGACCCTGCGGCCCCGGTAGGGCTGCCCTGGAACAAACTCAATGGCATCCTCCCAGCCTTCTAAACCTGCTCCTCCGACAGCTCCACGGCCTGCACTTTCTGTCTCGGCTTCTGTCAAGGAACCCCCTTCAGCAGCTGAACCAATCACAGGCAAGGAGTGGGAGGATGCAGCAGGAGGGGCTTCCGCCACTTCCTGAGTGGGGGGCGCCATGTGCGCAGCCGTACTGGGGTCTTTGCCTGCAGAGGCCTGAGGCAGTGAACCAGGGCCTTCACTGGCCATCTGCCTGCCTGGGAGGTCGTGGGAGTAGCGACAGTTCTCCCCCTCCTTGCACAGCCCATGTAGATAATACCTGCAGACCACCTGCTTTGTCCAGCTGCCGCTGCTCCGACCAGGCAGGCAAATAGGCCTGGCCCCGCCCCCTGAAGCCTGGGCAGGCCTCCGGCCTGCTGTGCGAAGGTGGACAGGGCCCGGAACCACACGGAAGGGGGCCGAGCCCACAGCCACGTGTAGAGGGGCTGAGTCTGAAGCCACCGAAGCCCCGGAGGCCTCACTCACAGGGAGGTCAGGCCCAGAGGCACCCTCCCCTGCTGTCTCGGCACCTGCCTCAGCACCCGCTACCTCCTGGGGCTCTGAGGGAGCTGCAGGCTCTTCCATGGCAGCTTCTTCTCCCTGGAACGGTGTCAGAACCTCTCCGGTATCGCTCCTTTTTGTGTTCAAAGCTCGGAGTGCAAACCAGGCTCGAAGGCTTCTCTAGGGGAAGTGCACGTCTCTTTTTCTTCCCCCCTGCTCCCTCCTCCCTGTGACTATGTGTTCCGACTTCCTTCCCTGGCAGGCAGCACGGCGGACACTTCCGGCGGTGGCAATGTCTGTGTTCAGCCTGGTCTTTGCCGCCATTGTCCAATCTGACATCTCTTTTGTTCACATGGGCGGGGACCAGCCCAGCCCACTCTGTCTGGCTTTTGCCTCTGCTCTGCTGTATCCCGCAGCCCCTAATTACCCTTCTTGCACCGTGTCCGGGAGAGAATGTGAGGATGAGATTTTAATTTCTTACAATTTTCGTCATGCTCATTTATTTGATTTTTTTCGTGTCTGTCTGTTTAAAAAAATCATAATCCTTGTAGGTTGTTAACCATTTGAATACATTCCTTTTCTTCTCAACCCTTCGTTTTATGTCTCTGTGGCTCTAATTTTTTTTAACCCCATTCTTCTCGCTGCCGAAAGCTCTTTTTAATTTGTTCTGTTGACAAGACAGCATTTCTTTCGGTCTTTATTTTCTGGAAGTCCTGTGGGCTTACAAGAGCACTTGTGATCGAGACTTGGTGAGCTCCTGTCAGATGTATCTTTATTGTGATTTCTAAGGCTCACTCCCCCACTGTGCAGACGCTTCAGACTGCATCCCGTCCTGATTCTGGCTTAATGAGCTACGGTCCCCTTTGTGACCCGGGCTTTTATTTTCTCTGCCTGTTTAATGCATCTCAGTTCTTTTGTTTCCCTTCCTTTCTTTCACACCAATCTGCTCTGTATTGTGGCAGAGCAGCCTTTCATGACAGATTCTCTACCATACTACCCACAGGGGAATGCTTTTTAGTTTATACATGTGTGAGTGTTTTGTCATTTTTTCCAATGCATTTTAGTCAATTAATAAAATTGTTTGCGTCGCTCCTTTGCTAAGATAATTTATCATGATTGCACAGTGAATTCTATCATGTAGTTTTATGCATTATTAGAGATAATCATGTTTCTCCCCTTTAGTTTCTTAATGTGTTTATTTGTACCTATGAAGTTTCAAATATTTCACTGTTCTCTTCTAAGAATAAGTTATTCTGTGTATGAGATATCATAGTTGTACACATTGTTGATTTTTTTTTGCACAACAATTTTATTAGAGGGAATTTTATAACCTAAATTTATATTTAAAGGTGGAAAGTGTTTGAAAATTAATTTTATAATCATCCATGTCAACCAATTAAATCCTAACTAAGTAGTTGAAGGCAGAGAAAGCAGAGTGAAACAAATAACAAAGGCAACAGAAGCAATGAAGTAGATTTTTAAAACTTAATGACACTAGTAAATATCTGGTGAAACTTAACAAGGAAAAAATAAAGAAAGCTCAAATAACTAAGAGCAGAAATTTTGAAAGCAGTATCTCTACATTAATTACAGACAACAAAAATCATTAGACGTTATCAGGAACAGTCAGGACATTAAACTTGAAAAATTTTATGAAATGATCATATGCCTAAAATATAGTTTAATAAAGAATAACACAGGTAGAAATAAGAAATATTAATATGGAACTATTAAACAAATTACACTTGTAATTAAAATAATTATTTAAATAAAGACTTTTAAAACTTTCCCTCTGAAATAAATATAAAGACAAAAACGGTCTATATTTACTACTGCATGTCCTGGCTAGTGCAATAGGTCAAACCAAGCAATAAAATACGTTATAATTGGAAATGAAATATTGATGGAAAGTAGCAGAAAACTGAGAATAATTTACGGATAAACTACTAGATTTAATAAGCACATTTAGCAAGGACACCGGACAGGAGTGCAACATATAAAAATCAGTCTTACTTTTCTCTGTTTCTTTCTATATAATCCATGACACTTGAAATAAATATTTTAAATTAATAAAATTTATAACAACATTAAAATTTAGCTAGCCTAATAATTAAACTAATTAAGGTTGTACTTTAAAATTAAAACGTTTTTACTTAGAAAGTCACATAAATTGTGGAATACTTCATGCTCAGACACCAGAAACCTCAATATTTTTAAAAGGTAATATTTTCTTAATTTGACAATTATTTGAGAATGGTGCTGCTTTCCCATCATGAATCTAGAAAATATAGGTGAATTTTTTCTTTTATTCTTCACATAGTTATTGAGTTTTATATTTTGGATGCCAGCTCTCCAAAAGACTGACTCATTTGCACTTTCTGGAATAAACTTTCTCTTTATGAGGATTCTTTCAACAGCCTTATTGATTTTTATAGGAAAAAGACTAGCAGCACAGCTCTCAGGGTTATATACCAAGCTCTCCACAGATTCACAAACATAAGATTCCTGAATGTAGATCTACTATTTATTTAATGGTGGTATTAAATTCAGCACTGTGTCTGCATCATATCTGATCCATTTTATATACTAAAATTTTCCAGAGGAATTTATATGTAAACTGTACATATGGTAGTCACTAGCCTCATATGATTCTTGAGCACTTGAAATGAGACTGGAGTAACTGAGGTATTGAATTTTTATTTTTTGAATTTTAAGTTTAATTTCAATAGCCACACAGGGCTAATAGTTACTATATCAGAGAGTGAAGTTCTATAGTAGCTGACTATCACATATCCTAATACAAGAAAACTGAGAAGTAGAATATTTTCTAACCTGTCCAAGGCTGTGCAGCTAACATGAGGGCAATGTTTACTTCCAAATACCCACTTATTGATGGAACCTATGGGGTTCCCAATCGTGTTCATGCCTTACCATCTCATGGTGACTATATCTTTTAGCTTTATAGTCATGATATTTTATATAGATGATTGTAAACTAATACTGTATACTATGATTTTCAATATCACATGAAATTGAATCTCTGGAAATATTGAGCAGCGCATCTTGAAATAAATAAGCAACTATTTTTCAATCTGGCCAAATCTCTGTCTTGAGAGAGAATTTTCTCTGATTGCCTTCGTTCATACTCCTGTCCTGTTTTTTGTTCTGTGTGTTTGTTTGCATAGTTATTTTGCTCAGCTGAGCCTTCTTTTCCTAGCAAAACACTGACAGCCTCCAAGGCTGGAATCTGACTAAGACCACCTTATACACACACCCATCTGCAGGGCAGCATGGGATCTCCTGGCTGGTCAGCATTTGGGAGTCTAAGTGGAATGAACGGGAGCAAAGTTGCACCTGAGCTGGCCAGGCGAAAGACCCAAGTCTATGGTGCATAGTGAGAAGGAGGGAGGTGGCTAACAGCACTGCAGAGCTGAAGTACAGTCCAGGCAGCCTAAAATAACTCAAGAGGTGGAGACAAGTTTATCAGTGTACCATAGGGATGGAGAGAAAAAAAGCAGGAAAGACTTGCAGTCTTATTTCAGAACAGCTCAGAAATGCTGGGTCCAGCCTTACATGGTTAATATGGGGGCAGGGGCGGGGATTGGCAGTGGTGGAAAACTGCCAGGGGAGGGGCACGCATCATCAACAAGGGTACCTGCATAATGAATATTTGTATACCTAACCCTGAATTGTACCTCACATCTTTGAAATACAAAATTTAAAAACAACCAAAAACTCCAAATGTAAAAAAAAAAGTTCATATTTAAAGAATGCACAGCTATCTTGAAACAATACCCTTCCCAGCATACACAATTGTTTTAGATCTAGCCTTTAGTCACTACTGACAGGGACTGGGATCGGGCTAGGGGTGAGTCCTGGGAAGGCCACAGGCACTAGTGCCAGCATGGGAAAGGACAAGGACAGAAGAGATTGAAGGAAAATGTCTAGAATCAGGAATTACGTGCTCAAATCCCGAATTCACCCCACACAAACTGAGATTTCATCTGTCACAAACTAATTACCCTCTTTTCTCTCATCTGATAAACAGCAAAGATAACAATAACAGCAATAACAATAGTGACTAATTCACAGGTTTGCTGTATTAAATGAGATAATTATTTAAAAATAATTGAAGCAGTGCCTGTTACAAGAGTCGGTCCTTGAATATCAGTGTCTTTTCTATTTTAGAACCACCTAAAGAATCCTGTGACTAAATATTTATCCTTGTCATTTCTCATTTTATATTCACTGTACACAGCAGTAATATTTCTGTGGGGTACCTGGAAGTTACTGGCACATGAGAAATGATGAATGAATATTTATTGTCACACATTGATGAGAAAACTGATTTTTTTTTTCTTTTTTTGAGTTGGAATCTCACTCTGTCGCCCAGACTGGAGTGCAGTGGCATGCTCCCGGCCACCGCAGCCTCGACCTGCTGGACTCCCGCGATCCCTCCGCCTCAGCCTTCCAAGTAGCTGGAACTACAGGCACGCGCTACCACGCCTGGCTAATTTTTGATTTATTGTAGAGATGAGGTCTTGCCAAGTTGCCCAGGCAGTTTTCGAACCTATGGGTTCAGGCAATTCTCTCACCTCAGCCTCCCAAAGCACTGGGATTACAGGCTGAGCCACCGAGCCCAGCTGGAAAGCTGATTTTTATATTGCATTGTAAAGAGCATGTTTTCTCCAACTCTAGTTCAGGAGTTCAGTCATAGGTACTTTTGAGCAGTGTTTTTTGTGCCCCCATCACTGCGGTAACTGTAGGATTCTGGCAGGGACAGGACTCTTTTAGCTCATCCTGGGAGAGGGTGGGCTGTTTTGAGGAACTTACATTTAGTCACCCTGAGCAAACGACTGGATAATAAGAAAACTACTAAAAATTGTCTTTTCATTTCAATATAGATATAAAGAAGGTTTAAATGCTTTTACAGCCATTCCATTTTGAGATAATAAAATATGCTCATCTTATAAAAATTATATTGATTTATCTATATTGTAATCAAACACTGAAAATTTAAATGAGTATTCTAGATGCTTTTCCACAAGTATCAAGAATTCAACTACATTTATACTTTAGTGTCATTAATAGAATTTTGATATATTCATAATAATATATTTTACACATATAAAACATATTTAGATTTCAATTTCTAACCTAATGAGATAGCTTACCTCAGATTAATGTTTTCATCCAAAACAATGATAGAATCTGGATAAATACATGAAGTAAAGGACTTAGGACATAGTTGATATGGTGAGTGTTCCAAGCGCAAAGCCCAGGACAGCACTAAGTAACCCCAATAACCTAGGGATGTAGGAGAAATTAAAAAGATAATTAGAAAGTATTTTCAACTGAATGAAAATGAGTATATGACATGTTAAAACATGCAGAATGCACTTAAACTCATGCCTACAGGCAAAGCGTATATAGTCTCAAGTGCATTCATAACAAAAGAAGCAGCTTCATTTCCAGAAGGTAAATTGAACAAATGACACAAAGAAGACGGTATGCGAGGGGATGTCAAATAAAATTTCCTTGCACCTCTTCAGAAAGAAGTCCAGTAAAGGGTGTTCTGGGACAGAGAAAATGTGCCATGTACAGCCTCAGACCTGCACGCTGAGGCCACAAGGGAATAAAAAACATAATTAAGCAGAATTTTGGATGCTATAGAATGAATGTTTCTCATTTTTAATCTTTTCTAAATTTCAAATATATATGTACTATATATATTTACATATATATAATATATATAATTATTTCCTCCTCCCAAACGTTTAGGCAGTTGTCAAAGAGAACTGTGAACCCGAGTTATCAGACCAAAAAATGTATCTCATCTTCTGCATAGAACAAAAGAAAGTGCATTAATGCATATGACCACGAGGGGGAGAATGTGTAATTGATTAAATAGCAGAAAGAAAAAATTCCACAGCAATGTTATACAGATTTTTCTGTACACTGTTAATACTGCTGACCTAATTGGTGTATATAAAAACACCTTCCTAAATGTTCAAATTACACATGGGACACTTATGACAATTTTTGTCATATTGGGCTTTAATTATGTTTCAATAGTTTCAAAATACTGCAATAATTCAGAATATATTTTCTAACTCCAGATTGAAATTGAGCCAGAACACAGCAACACAATATAAATATAAAACATATTTTTAAATTGAGATATTAATAAGTATACTTCTAAATTACTCGTGTCTAAAAATTATAAAATAAGTCAGACTATTTTATGATTTGAAGGGGCTATATAACTAAATTTGTGTGGTAAGTGGAGCAAAATGCTTCTTAGAAAATATTTGATAGCTTGGAATATATAATATGTATTCATAAATATATAATACATTACAAATTTAGAAATTCTGATTATCTCTAATACAATTGCTCAATTCAGATTTTACAAAAAAAAATTTAAACAAAAGAAAACATATGAAAGAACAAAATAAGGACAGAAATTAATGAAAAGACCCAAGCATAGAATAAGAGAAATATTCAGAGTTTGATTCTTTAAAAATGTTAGTATATAAGTACCAAAATATCACATGTACCCTGAAAATATAAACAACTATTTTAAAAGGATAAGTGAAACTGAGACGCCTCTGGTGAGGTTGACTGAAAAGAATGGAGACTACTCAACTGACCAATATCAAGAATAAAAAAACATGATATCCCTGTTGCTCATACAGACTTTAAGATCATAGGAAGGTACTATAAACAACTTAAGTCATTAATATAAAAATGCAGTTGAAATTGTCAAATTTCCTATAACCCACAAATTATCAAAAGTAAAACAAAAGTCAGTGGTAAATATGAATACCTTCTAGCTTTTAAAGGAAATTAATTTTAATTCAGACTTTAAAAAGAAAACTCCAGGACAAGACGGCTTCACAATAAATTCTATTACGTTTTTAAGAAGAAGTATTACAAACTGATGTTGCTCATAAACTTTGCTGCAAATCTACAAAAGATTGAAAAATGAAGTTCAATTTTATATATAAAAGCATAGTACAAAATGACAAAAGAGTATAATGACGAAAGGTAATTTAAATATTTTAAGATCTTTAGTATGAATGACCACATGAAGCTAATAGAGGAGAAAAGTCAAATAACAAGTTCTTAACAATTCCACATAGTGATAGCGGACCAGGTACCCATTGTATTGTCATGTGCCACCTTTCTCCCTCCTTTCTTCCCTCCTCTAGCAATGCCCAGCTCTGCTGACCCCACCTTTGAGCTCATGTGACCAGTGATCAAGGCGTGTTTGTGAGTGAGAACATGTGGTATTCAGTTCTTTGTTTCTGTGACAGTTCACTTAGTAGGATGGTCTCCAGGTGCATCCATGCTGCTGTAAAGGCCAAGATTTTCTTCTTCTTCTTGGCTGCATAATATTCAATTGTATATACGTACATTTTCTTTGTACTGTCCAATTTTGATGGGTATCTGTGTTGCTTTCGTATTTTTGCCATTGTGAATAGTGCTGCAATGAGCATACATGTGTGCAGGTGTCTTTTTGATAGAGCGATTTATGTTCCTCTGGGTATATCCCCAGAAGAGGGAATACTGAATCGTTTGGATGTTCAATTTTTATTTCCTTGAGTAATCACCAGACTGTTTCCCACAAAAGTTAAACTAGCTTAAGTTCCTACCAATAGTGTAGAAGTGTTCCCTTTTCTCCACAGCTGCACCAATAGTGCTGTTTTTTTAACTGTTTAGCGATAGCCTTCCTTGCTGGTGTTAAGTGATGTCTCATTGTAATTTAGATTTACATTTCTCTAGTGATTAGTGAGACTGAACATAAAAGGCATGATATTTTAAAGTTGTTCTAAGCATATTTAGATATTGTACTTCGAAACCGCATTATAGTATTCAGGTAGCACATTCATATTGCTTGATGAAATTTAAAAATGAGTTTCTAATTTTGACACTAGGTAAAATTTAAGAAGTAACAATAGAAAATTTTTATAAACAGTGCTGAATCTACAAGTAAAGAAGTCTTATTTTTACATATGTATATTTTGACCAGATGCAGTGACCCATGTCTATAATTCCAACCTTTTGTGAGGTCAAGGTGGGAAGATTGATTGAGGCTGTTAGTTCAAGACTAGCCTGAGAAACATAGCAAGTCCCCATCTCTACAGAAAATAAAAAAATTAGCTGGGTGTGTTGGCACGTGCCTGTAGTCCTAGCTACTTAAGATACTAAGGCGGGAGGGTTGTTTGTGCCCAGGATTTCAAGGCTGCAGTGAGCTATGATCTCGCCACTGCACTCCAGCCTGAGTGGCAGACTGAGATCCTGTCTCAAAAATAAGAAAAAAATGCACATTTTATTTGGCACAGATAATATTTTCAGTATGTCTGTATATTCAAAACAACACTGCCAGCACGACAGAATTTTCAAGATAAAGTAAAATTTACATATACAGAAGACACATAGGTACATATGCCTATGGACAACGTAACCTAGTTGTAAAACTGCAGGTCAACCCTGTTCAAAACAGAATAATTATACAGCTAGTGTGTCTGCTATAATAGAATACCACAGACTGGGTGACTTAAACAAATGAAAAATCCACACATCTACTTCTCACAGTTCTGAAGCTTGAAAAATCCCAGATCAATGCACGGGCAGATCTAGAGTATGGTGAGAACTCAAATCCCGGCTTTCAGATGGCCAGCTATATACCCACATGGCAAAGAAAGAAATCACCTCTCTTCTGTCTCTTCTTATAAGGGCACTAATTCCGTTTATGAGAGCTCTACTTCATGACCTAATCACTTCCCACAGGCCCCTCCTCCAAATGCTATCACACTGGGGGTTAGGCCACAACATACGACATTTGAGAGGCACACAAACATTCAAAACCTGGCTCAGGGCGATTCAAAGTCCTCTCAGGAGGAAAGGGGAGGAGTAGCCTATGCCTCCTGCATGCTGACCTCTCAGTGAGTGCACTGGCAAGGAAAAGGGACAGGGAGCCCTGCCAAACTGGGAAAAGGGCACAACCCTAAGACTTCTCCACTAGGTGCTGCTAACCAGGAGTACCATAGCTGAGGAGAGAACTGCCCTTCTAAAATGAAGGGGAGACAAAGACTGTCCCAGACAAACAAAAGCTGAGGGAGTTCATCACCACTAGATCCCTCTTATAAGAAAGGTTAAAGAGAATTCTTGGAGTTGAAAGAAAAGGATGCTAATCAGTAATATAAAAGTATAAAATTCACTGATAAAAGCAATATGTAGAATATGGCAATACTGTAATGGTGGTGTGTAAATCACTTTAGTTTTAATATAAAAGATAAAAGCATAAAGAATAACTATAACTGTAAAATATGTTCAAGGATATATAATATAAAAGATGTAAACTGTGGCATCAGTGCCATGAACTGTGTGTGGGGAGAAGTAAAATTGCAGAGTTTTTATACGTGATTGATGTTAAATTGCTGTCAGCTTAAAACTGACTGCTGATTAAAAAATGTTTTATGTAAGCCTCATGGTAATTGTAAAGAGACGGTCTGCAAAAGGAAAAGGAATAAAAGCATTACTCCTACAAAAAAATTAAATAAACACAAGAAACACAGCAAGAAAACAGGAACAAAAGGACAGGAGTGGCACAAAGTAATTAAAAATATGACAATAGTAAGTCTGCCAATATCAAAAACTATGTAAAATTCAAATGAAGTAAACTCACTAATCAAAAGACAGAGCATGGCCGAACAGATAAAAAACACAAGACCCAACTATATGCTCTCTACAAGAGACTCAGTTTAGATTTAAGGAAATACACAGGCTGAAAGTACAGGAATAGAAAGAGATATTCCTTGCAAATGGTAAACAAAAGAAAGAAAGGATGACTATATTTATACCAGTCAAATAAATATTAAATCAAAAATATTACAAGAGAAAAAAACTTACTATATAATGATTAAATACTCAACCCATCAGGAAATAGAACAGTTATAAGTACATATTCACCTAAATCAAAGTACCTAAATATATAAACCAAACATTGACAGAAAGTAGGCAGAGATAGACAATAATACAGTAGTAGAAGGAGACTTCAGTACCTCACTTTCAATAATGGATAGAACATCCAGAAAGAGAATCAATAAGAAAATAGCAGGCTTAAGTAATACTACAGACCAAAAGGACCTAACAGATATATACAGAACATTATGCCCAGCAGCAACCAAAGAAATATCAGAAATAAACAACGTAACTCAATGAACTAGATAAAGAAGAGAAACCAAGGTCAAATTTAGCAAAAGAAAGAAAATAAAGATTAGAATAGGAATAAATAATACAGAGGATAACAAACAATAAAATAATTAATAAAATTAAGAGCTCTTTTTTTGAAAGATAAACAGAATTTACAAACCTTTAGATAGACTACGAAAACAAGAGAAGACTCAAACACATACATCAGAAATGAAATAGGAAATTTTAAAGCTGATGCTGCAAAACCAGAAAGGATCATAGTGTCTTCTCTTAATGATCATATGACAACAAATTGGATAACATAGAAGTGAATTAATTTCTAGAAACATACAACCTTCCAAGACTGAATAAAGGAAAAAAAATAGAACACCTAAACAGATCAGTAACCAGCAAGGATATTGAATTAATAATCCAAAACCTCCTAACAACAACCACAAAAAGTCCAAGACCAGATGACTCCACTGGTATATTCTACTAAAAATCTAAAAGAGAATAGATATCAGTTCTTCTCAAACTCTTCCAAAAAAACTGAAGAGGAGAAATACTTCCAAAGTCATTTTATGAGGCCAGTGTTATATTGAAACCAAAGTCAGACAAACTGCTGGAAAATAAAACTATAGGCTGATATATTTAATGAACATGGGGAGACAAATAAACCCAGAATGTATTAATTAAAAAATGTGTATTTATCCTTACATGTTTAAACTTCAGAAACCTTCAAAGTACTCTTTGTTTGATACACCTTTTGAGATGCTTTTTCCACTTTTCAAAACTGTTTTTGAACTCATCAATCTTGATGCCTTTTAGTGCTTCTGCTATTTTTTGTTTCATCCCTTCAAAAAATTGGCAAAACATTTCCCTTTGAGGACTTTTTCATCCCAGGAAACAAACAAAATAAAAAGTCGCTCAGAGCAAGATAGGTGAATAGGGAGGTGGGGCACAGGGATCATGCCATTTTGGGTCAAAAACTGCTGAACACTCAGTGTAGTGGGCAGGTGAACTTGTAAATTACCCATCATGAAGTGGGAAAACATGTTGAAATAATCTCCAAAAAAATTCACTGAAACCAAATGCAGCCTCTCACGACAGCACTAGCAGATACACTGGTGTCAATGGGTTCCTAGAATACCTACCTGGCAAGGGAAGCCTGCAAGACAAGGAGCCCAACCTCCAAAAGACAATTCCGCTTCTTCTGGGGGGTGGGGTCCCCCGTGTATGCAAAAATTCTCCAAAATATACTGTCAAACTGAGTTCAGCACCATGTTAAAACGATCATTTGTCATGACAAAGTGGGA
Organism: Tarsius wallacei; assembly: GCA_963574415.1. Taxonomy (NCBI): domain Eukaryota; kingdom Metazoa; phylum Chordata; class Mammalia; order Primates; family Tarsiidae; genus Tarsius; species Tarsius wallacei. Next base: position 7,321 of record CAUYQG010036492.1, on the reverse strand, counting down.
TTTATTTCTGGTATGCAAGAGTGAGTCAATGTATGCAAATCAATTAATTTAATTACCACATTAACAGAATAAATAATAAAAACACATGAATATTTAAATGCCTGGAAAAAAAAGGATTTGACAATATTCAACACTTTTGTGATTACAAAAACACCCCTTAACAAACTAAGTACAGAAAGAATTTAACTCAATATACTAAGGTTACATATACAAATCCCATAGATAACCACACTCAATGGTGAAAAACTGAAAGCTTTTCTTTTAAGATCAGGAACAAGGTGAGAATGTCCACTCCTGCTGCTTCTATTCAATACAGTACTGGAAGTATTAACCAGAACAATTAGGAAAGAAAAGAAAAATATCCAAATTATAAGGAGGAGGTAAAATTGTCTTTGTTTACATATGATATGATCTTACAGTATTTAGAAAAACCCCAAAGCTTCACAAAAACTTTGTTACAGCTAATAAACAAATTAAATAAATAGCAGTATAAAAATAAACATACAAAAATTAATGGTGTTTCTATACACCCATAATGAGCTATCCAAAGAAGAAATTAAGAAAACTATACCATTTACAGTAGGATACGTTTACAATTGGTCAAAAACTGCTGAACACTCAGTGTAGTGTAAATTACCCATCGTGAAATGGGAAAATATGTTGAAAGAATCTCCAAAAAAATTCACTGAAACCAAATGTAGCCTCTCACAACAGCACTAGCAGATACATTGATGCCAATGGGTATCAATATTTAGGAATAAATTTAAACAAGGAAGCAAATGACTCATATTCTGAAAGGTTTAAAAACCTATATGTGTGGTAGCGCGCGCCTGTAGTTCCAGCTACTTGGAAGGCTGAGGCGGAAGGATCACCGGAGCCCAGCAGGTCGAGGCTGTGGTGGCCGGGAGCGGCCACTGCACTCAAGTCTGGGCGACAGAGTGAGACCTCAACTCAAAAAAAAAAACCAAACAACAAAAAAAAAAACCCTGTATGAACAAAATTAAAGCAGACACAAATAAATGGAAAGGTATTCCATGGCCATGAATTGAAAGACTTGATATTGTTAAAATTGAAAGATTTGATCTGCAAATGATCTGCAGATTTAATTCTACCTTCATCAAAATCTCAATTACAATATTTTACAGAAAAAGGAAAAAAATCTTAAAATTCATATGGAGTCACTAAGACCCTAAATAGCCAAAGCAACCTTGAAAAAGAATAACAAAGCTAGAGGCATCACATTTGCTGATTTCAAAATATATTGCAAAGTACAGTAATTGAAACAGTATAGTATGGCCATAAAAATAGATATGTAGACCAATAAAACAGAATAGGGATCCCAGAAATCAACTCACACATATATGGGCAACTATTGTAAAGGTCTTTCAATTCTCTGGTTAGAAAGATGCCAAGGTAATTCATTTTTTTGTGGCTGTTGTGCATGGGATTGTACTTCTTATTTGGGTTTCTGTTTGTCTATTGTTGGTGTATAGGAATGTCACTGGGAAGATTTAATATTCTTAAGATGGCATTACTTCCCAACTCAACCTACTGATTTCACACAATCCATGTCAGAATCTCAGGTGACTTATTTGTAGAAATTTACAAGCTTATTCTAAAATATGCATGGAATAGCAAGGAACCAAAAACAGCCTAAGTACTTTTGAAAAAAAATACTAGAAAGTCTTGCTTTTCCTCATTTCAAACCTTACTACCAAATAACTGTACATCAAAACAATGTGATACAGGCAACAAACAGACATATAGATCAATGTAATGGAATTGAGAGTCAAGAAATAAATCCATAACATCTCAGTCAATTGGTTTTTGACAAGAGAGCCAAAATCAATGAATAGGGGAAATTAATAGTCTTTCAACAAGTGTAGCTGGAACAACTAGATATTCACTTTTAAGAAGATAAAGTTACACCATTATCAAATACCATATATGAAAATTAATTGAAAATAGATTTTTTTAAAAACTTAGCTTCATGAACCAACTAACTCACCTTGAAGAAAACATGGGGGTTTATCTTCATGACGTCAGATTTGTCAAAGAATGTTTAGAATCTCAAAACAAAAGCATGAGAAACAAACAGAAAAACATAAGTAGTATAGGCATCATCAAAATTAAAAAGTTTGTATTTCAAATGACACCATCTAGAAGTAAAAAGACAAGGCATAGGTCATTAAAAATATTTTTAAAAAATATATTTGCTCATTGACTTGTATTCTGAGTATATAAATAATCCTTACATCTCAATAATGAAAATACAAATACAATTAAAGAGCACAAATAACTTGAATAAATATCTGTCCAAGAAAAATATACAGATGGTCAATAAGCACATGAAAACATGCTTAAAATCATTAGTCTGGGAGGCTCGGGCGAGTGGATCACCTGAGCCCACGGGTTCGAGACCAGCCCGGGCACCTGGGAGAGACCTCATCTCTACAATAAATAAAAAAATTAGCCGAGTGTAGTAGCACGTGCCTGTAGTTCCGGCTACTTGGAAGGCTGAGGCAGAAGGATCGCCAGAGCCCAGCAGATAGACACTGGGGTGGCCGTGAGTGTGCTGCTGCACTCCAGTCTGGGTGACAGAGTGAGATTCCAACTAAAAAAAAAAAAAAAAAAAAAGTTCATTCTGTTTCTGAAAACAGATCTTAGTAAACAGTATCATTGAGTCTTTTGAAAAGGCAGGTGACCTCAGTAATCATTTTGATACTTTATATAACATTTTAAATAATTTTTCACCACTTTATGTTATATTTGTCTTCTTCCTCTGGAATTCTGTATTTCCTCTTCTCTACCTACCCATGTTCTGATCAACTTGGAGGCGTCGCCCAAATCTCACCTTCATCACTGAACAGATTTTTTTCCAGGTAGCCCTAATAGATTCCCTCTGTGACCTCCAATGACACCTATCAAGTACAATACTATTTAACCACGTCGTATTTTTTTTAATTAACAGATTTTTAAAAGCAATTTTACTTCTACAAAAAAAAAGTGAGCAGAAAGGACAGAGTTCCTACATGCTACCTCTTTTCTTTACCCTAGTTTCCCTTATTAATAGCATACATTATTGTGGTACACTTGTTAAAAATGTTGAACTGATAGTGACACACTTTTAACTAAAGTGTATACGGTACATTGGGATTCATATTTTGTTGTTTAATATAACTGAGGGTTTTGACAAATGGATAATGTCCTATCCACCATTGCAGTATCATTCAGAAGAGTTTCACTGCCTAAACGTTCCCTGAGCTCTACCTATTCATCCTTTCCTCCCTCTGTCCCAAATCCTGTCAACTACCGAACTTGTTATTGTCTCCATATTTTTGCCTTTTCTGGTGTCATATAATTGAAATGACAGAATATGTACCCTTTGCAGACCAGCTTTTTTTCACTTAGAAATATACATTTAAGTTTTCTCCAGGTCTTTTCATGGCTTGGTAACTCATTTTTTTTTGATGGGTAATATTCCATTATCTGAGTGTACCACAGTTTATCCATTTACCAACTGTAGAACATCTTGGTGGCTTCTAGGTTTGGCATTTATGAATAGAGTTGCTAGAAACATCTGTGTGGAAGTTTTTGTGTGGATGTAAGTTTTTGACTTTCTTAGATAAATGCCAAGAAGCACAATTGCCAGATAACATGGTAAGACTATGATTTACTTCCTATAAAGCTGCAAGACTGCTTTCCAAAGTGCCTGAACCATTTTACCATTCCCACTAGCAGTAAAGAAGAGTTCTGTTGCTCCACATTCTACTCAGCATTTTGTATTCATGCTGTCAGTGTTTTGTATTTTCGCCATTCTAATAAGGCTGTCGTAGTATCTTGCTTTTGTTTCAATTTGCATTTCCCTGATTATATATAACGTTGAGCATATATGGATTTGCCATCCATATATCTTATTTTGCGAGATATTTGCTTTAATCTTTTGCCAGTTTTTTATGTTTGCATTATTATTGTAGAATTTTAAGAATTCTTTTATATTTTGCATGCAAGTCTGCTTTTCAAATATTTTCCCCCACCCCTATGTATTACTTGTCCTTTAATTCTCTGTATTTTGCAGAACAGAAGTTTCCAATTTCAGTGAAGTACAACTTACATTTTTTTTCATGAATAGTACATTTGATTTTGTATCTTAACCTAAGATCATCTGGATTTTCTCCTATGCCATCTTCTAGGGGATATATAATTTTGCATTATATATTTATGTTTGTGATTATCTTCTAGAATGTAGTTTCACTTTATATATTTATGTCTGTGATTTTCATCGAGTATTTTTGTGAAAGTTGTAATATATGTCTACATTCATTGTTCTGCATGTGGGTATACATTTGTTTCAACATCATTTATTGAAAATACGACCTTGCATTTGCTAGTTAGTCAGATATCGGTAGACAATATTTGTGTGGCTCCATTTTCAGTCTTTCTATTCTATTTCATTAGTTTATCTCTTCTTTTGCCATCACCATACTCTCCTCATTACTACAGCTTTATAGTAAGTTTTAAATTCAGGTAATCCAGCAGTTATGTTCTTCTTCTTCAATATTTTGTTAACTATTCTGGGTCTATTGCCTTTCATTATAAACTTTAGAATGATTTTGTTCATTTTCAACAAAATTGCTTGCAGGGACTTTAGTTGGGATTGTGTTGAATTCATAGATAAGTTGGAATAGCTGACATTCTGAAAATTTTATTTCTATCCACAAACATGAAATATTTATCAATTTATTTAGACTTTCTTCTATCATTTTCTTCATTTAGACCTTGTGCATATTTTGCTAGAATAAAACTAAGTATTTGATTTTTTGGTGCTAATGTAAAGTTTATTTTAATTTTCAAATTACATTCATGTACTGCTAGTCTACAGGACAACTCTCTTTTTTTCTTTTCTTTTTTTTTTTTGAGTTGGAGTCTCACTCTGTCGCCCAGACTGGAGTGCAGTGGTCGCTCCCGGCCACTGCAACCTCGACCCGCTGGGCTCCAGCGATCCTTCCGCCTCAGCCTTCCGAGTAGCCAGAATTACAGGCACGCGCTACCATGCCCGGCTGATTTTTTGATTTATGGTAGAGATGAGGTCTCGCCAAGTTGCCCAGGCGGGTCTTGAACCCTCGGGCTCAGGCAGTCCACTCACCTCAGCCTCCCAAAGCGCAGGATTACAGGCTGAGCCACCGAGCCCGGCAGGACAACTCTCTACATTTGTATATTAGCCTTATATTCTGCAACCTTGGCATAATTGCTTATTATTTTCAGAAGTTCTTTTTGTTGACTATTTTGGAATTTTCTACATAAACAATTATGTCATTTGTAATCAAAATTTTTTTAATCTTTCTTTCCAACTTGTGTACCTTTTATGTCATTTTCTTGTTTTTCTTTTTTTTTTTTTTCTCATCAGCATTTCACTCTGTCACCCAGACTGGAGTGCAGTGGCATGCTCATGGCCACCTCAGCCTCGACCTGGTGGGTTCAGATGATCTTTCCACCTCAGCCTTTTAAATAGCTGGAACCACAGGTATAAGCCACCATGCTCAGATCATTTTTTGATTTATTGTAGAGACGAGGTCTTGCCTTGTTGCTCAGGCTGGTCTCAGACTCCCAAGCTCAGGCAATCCTGTCACCTCTGCTTCCCAAAGTGCTGGTATTACAGGTGTGAGCCACTATGCCCAACTTGTTTTTTAACATTAGTAGCACTTGCAGTATAATTTTGCATGGGAGTGGCTAATAAGGCCACACTTGCCTTGTACCTGGTCTTAAGTGAAAAGTTCCTAATTTTTCCACATTAAATAAGATGTTAGCTGTAAGATTTCTTACTGTAGTCATTCTTTATCAAGTTAAGGAAGTTCTCTATTTCTAGTTTTCTGAGGGTTTCTATCATAAATGACTGTTGCATTGTGCCAAATGCTTTTTGAAATGATTATGTGATTTTTCTTCTTTTGTCTGCTGATGTGACAGATTACATCAGCGGATTTTCAATGTTGAACAAGTCTTGCATATCTTTAATAAATACTACTTGGGCATGGTGTATAATTATTTTTAAACATTCTTGAATTGGATTTTCTAATCTTTTGTTGAGCATTTCTGTACACGTGTTTTTGAAAGATATTAGTCTATACTTTTTCCTTCATCTGATGTTTTTGTCTGGTTTTGGTAGTGGATAATGATGTCCTCATAGACTGACATAGGAAGCATTCCTTCTTCTATTGCCTGGAAAACACTGTAGAAAATTGATATCATTTTGTCCTTCAATACTAGGTAGAATCCTACAGTCAACTCATCTGAGCCTGTGCTTTCTGCATTGGAAGTTTATTAATTATTAATACAATTTCTTTAGTAGATATAGCTATATTCAGATTATTTATTTATCCTTATGTGAATTTTAGCAGATATTGTTTTTCAAGGAATTAGTCTATTTTATCTAAATTAATAAATTGGTGCACATAGAGTTAATAATATTCCTTTTTATTCTTCTACTCTTCTTGGACTCACTTTCATTTCTGAGATTATTAATGTGTGTATTCTCTATTCCATTTATGTGTTACCCTGGCTAGAGTTTTATTAATATCACTAATTTTTTTCAAATAAACAGTTTTAATTTCATTGATTTTCTCTTTTGATGTGCTTTAAATTTCATTAATTTCTGCTATAATTTTCATTATTTTCTTCTGATTACTTTGGATTTAGTTTTCTCTTATTTTAATTTTCTAAGGTGAACGTTTACATTATTGATTTTAGGTCTTTTATGATCTTCTAACATTTGCATCACTGTTAGAAATTTCCCTTTAATCCCTGATTTACCTGCATCCCGCAAATTTTGATAAATTGTTGCATTTTCATTTAGCTTAAAATATTTTACAATTTATTTTGAAACATTTTTTACCTCTCAGTTGTTTAGACAAATTTGATCTTAGGCAAGTTGAGACCATATGAAGTTTTCCCATACATTAAATATAATACTGATTTCATACACTTGTTTGGAAAAATAATCAATAAAAATAATTTCAAGCACTCTGTAATTAGTAAAACACATACACAAAAATTACAGCCTAGGTTCATGCTGCTAGTAGTCTTATAACGCACGTGCGTGCATGCACACACACATACACACACACACACACGTTCAATTATGTTGTGCTATGCAATGGATTTAGATACAATGGATGAAATAAATTTTTTTTATGCCATTCTTTCTGCCTTTGATACTTAAAACAACAGAATTTTTTTTAATTTACAAGTTCCTCAACTTTAAATTTAACAAAAGAATAAAGCTAGAATTTTTTAAGACTCTAATCTTGATGAGGATAACCAAGGC
>CAUYQG010036489.1:0-19641 GCA_963574415.1 Tarsius wallacei | reverse complement strand
AAATATGGTATAACTTTACAGTCACTACCAGGCATCTGACATGTGCATAGTCTTATGGAGCCTGAGGTAGGATTTAAAATACAAGGAGCGTGAGGTAAGAGTTTATAAAATATAGCAAACGTTTTTTTTTTTACAGCAATTACAGCACAAATCACAGCAAATATTTTTACAGTAAACCAGTTTTTAAGCCTCTTATTTTCCAGCCTCTCACCTTGAGAGGCCAAGGTAGAAGCATTGTTTGAGGCCAGAAGTAGGCCAAAAGACCAGCCTAGACAACACAGTGAAACCCTGTTTCTATTACATTTTTAAAAATTGAAATTAAAAAGATTTTAAGGCCAGGGGTGGTGGCTCACTTCTTTAATCCCAGCACTCTGAGAGGCTGAGGTAAGAAGAGTGCTTGAGCCCAGGAGTTTGAGATCAACTGGGCAACATAGGGAGAACTCATCTCTGTATAAAATAAAATTTTTAAAAAAAAATATAGCCTGGTATAGTGTCATGCTTGCAGTCCCAGTTGCTCAGGAGGCTGAGGGAAGAGGGTCACCTGAGCTCAAAAGGTCAAGGCTGTGGTAAACCATGATCATACCACTGCACTCTAACCTGGGTGACAGAGTGAGACCCCGACCCAAACAAAAAAAAAATAGTGAATTAATTGCACCCATCTCAAAGCACTGGCTTCAGGATTAAGAAGGAACACACATGTAAAAAGCCCCTAAGCTGCAAAATAGTGTCATTCGTGAGAAGGTGCAGAGAGACAGGGTCCCCTGAGTGCACTCCTCATGAGGGCACTGGGCTCAGAGATCTACACTCGTTTCTTCAGTCCTAATCAGAAACCTGGACAATGCAATGGTGCTACCATGAGACCCATTCCACAGACAAAACTTTGCTGTTATATGGCGAATCACTATGGGAGGCAGGAGGCAGGAGTCAGACTGGGGTGGTGTGGCAGAAAGGGGCTAAAAACAGTTAAAATTAAAATTTAAAGATCAACGTGCAGGCTCCAAACCTGATAGACATGAGGCTTGAGAAAACTAAATAGCCACAAGGCGCTTTCCTGGAAGTGCAAGATAGTAACCAATTCACAACTTTGCTCCCACATCCTTTCTTTGTGAAGTTACTGTTTACAACCCCTACTTGTCATGTATACCCTGGAGACAATTTGTTCTTTGAAAATCTGGTCTTGCTAAGTACCACCTTGTAAACTACAAAGAAAGATGTATGGCCATACAACCTGACCCCCTCCTTTACCTAAACTAATGTATAAAACCCTTCTCCTCTTTCTCCAGGTTGCTCAACCTTGGAGCATTACCCCGCTGAGTCACACCAGTGCTAATAAACTGCTACTTCCTAAGATAGAACTTCCTAAGATAGCTTTGGTGTCACGGCCTCTCTGTTTTCTCACAACAGTTGGAGACTCAGAGGCCCACAGGACATACAACACCCTCTAAAAGGATGGAAGGCAAGGTCCAAAGAGAAACACCCTGGGTTGAGAGACACTGTGCATTCTTGCTTCTTTCATTTTTCAAAACAGTCCTGCAAGTTGTCACATGGTTCTGAGAACAGCAGCACGCGGTGGGTCGTGGCTGCACCTTGGGTCTGTGGGCCTTCAGGGCTGCCCAGTGGAGAACCTGCACTCTCCCAGGCTGCATGTCACCTGCCTCAGTTGCTTGACTGACTGGGTGGGCCCAGCTCCCATCAGTTCCAACTAGCCCATCCTCATTCCTCTTGCATTTACTAGAAAATGTGGGGACCCAAATCTGTGCAGTGGCCCAAGCCAGACACCGAGCAGAACATTCCTTCCCTTCTTTCCTGCAATCCCCGGGCACATGCACATCATTTGCAGAGGTCTCTCATTACTGTGTCTCTCAGGGCCCCCATCACTGTCGGCCACCAGCTGGACTCCCTCCGGTCTTGTCTCCAGAACATAGGCCTGGTTCCCTGGGTTTGAGTCTGGCAGAAGGCACAGACGGTGCTCACAGACCTCGTGGCTGCTGCCATATAACAGCAATCCTCACACCACCAGCATGGGCCTGGCCACGCTCCTTCCTTTCAGCCAGTGTTGCCTTACGAGCTCACTCTCTGCCTTTTAGGGGAGATGCGGCAGATGAGGTCCTTGCCTTCCCAGGACTGATCCTGAAATCCCCATCTCCACCTGCTCCAAGCCCCTTGAATAAGCCTCCCCCTCTGCTCCCTTCATGGTCCCATCCATTCCTGGGCTTCCATGAGAGACCCTAGGTCCACAGAGAGGGTGGGCTTTCTGAAACCCCATCCTCGGCCTTGCCCACCTTGCTTCAAGTCCAGGTCATGAGAGCACAGACTGTAGCCCCAAGTCAAAACAGGCTTTCCAGGTCCCAGTCTCTGCGTTCCTTCTCAGCCTCCCTTCAGCCTCCTCTCAGATGACTCCTCCTTCCCTGACTGCCTCAAGTCCCCACTGCTGGCCCCTCTGTGAACTTGTGGCTCATAGCTGTGACTCCCTGATTTCTCTTTTAAATCCCTCTCCTGAACCCAGAGGAGGCCAAAAATTCCCTAAAGAGAGCATCCCTCTCAGCCCTGGACTCCCAGAGTGTAGCCTCTCCAGAGTACGCTAGAGGAAACCACTGCTCACAAAGAATCAGAGGTTTCAAGTGTTCCAGGAAACTGAAAGAACGATAGCCCTGTGGGAATTTTTTTTTTAACAAAACAGAAGACGATGATCTTTGCCTCAATCAATGTTCAGGTCTGCAAAATGGAGACTCCAGCATAGAGTGTCAGGAAGAAAGCCCCCAAGCCTCTGTCCCTATCCCCAGCTGGCTGATCTCCCTATTTGGAGCTCCCTCACCAAGGCCCAAAGGGACAGGCTCTGTCACCAAGATGCTACTTTTCACCAACCGACTTCAAAGCACCTTTACCTTCAGGCCCACCTCAGAAGGCCATTCCTACCTTCTCTCCCAATCCCCTTTGTTCTGGGCTGGCCAGGCATACCCACTGCCTTATCTGTGATATCCCCAAGCTGTTTTCTTTCCAGGAAAGGTGTCTTCTATACGCAGACCTCCAGGAGGTGAATGAAAGATGACCCCTGGGGCTGACATGTGCTTCCTGGGGTAGGGGGAGGGCAGCACCCTGCAGCTGTGTGGGTTTCAGGGGCTCAGTTTCCCTTTTGTTCCAGGAAAGGATCAAGACCTCACCAGCTTAGAAGCTGCAACATTTGGGCAGCAGAGGCTGGGCTGGGCATGTGGTCTGTCTGTGGGGATCTCTTCCAGCAAAAGAGGGAGACTGAGCAGCAGAAATTGGGGCTATTTCCAGGAATCAGGTCACCCTGGGTTGGCTGCAAATGGCAGGACTCCCATGAGCTGGAAGGCCCTTCCAAGAGCCACTTGGGCACCTGGAACAGGCCAGGAGTGAGTGCAGGAATGGGAGAGAGCTGGCATTCAGGACAACTAAGAGTCTGCAGGGACCCCATCTGTGTGCCAGGCATGGGGCTAGAAGCTTGAGCCCCTGGGGCCCCCTAGGGGCCTCTGACCTGGGTCCCAACCCCTTCCAGTCAGATCCTAACTAGCTTGTGCTCAGCTTCCTTGAATCCCAGACACTGGGTTGCTTAAGGATGCCTGGAAGAGCTTAAGGCAGTGCCTGGCAAAGCCAGACATCAGCTTCCTGTCTCCGTTCCTCAAGGATTCTGCCAGAAGAGGTTGTGTTTGGAGGGCAGCCACTGCTGGGTCCCCAGTGTATAGCCATATTTGGAAGGCAAGTGCTGCTCCATAAAAGGTCACTGAGTGCATGAATAAGATGCAAATGTGAGCTAGGACACAATTGGGGACAGATCAACAGAGCAGTCAATGAACTTGAGAAAACCACACTTGAATGGCTGAGTCCTCTTCCTGCCTTAGGGCCTCAGAGCTGGCCCCCAGGCCTGAACTACCCACCCTGTCCCACCCCACCCCACTAAATCCTGAGCCTGTGGGAGGCATCACAGAACAGTAGAAAGGACAATTGGCTGAAGTCCCCAGAGTCCCCTTTTCAACAGTGGCCACCTCACAGTGTGCCTTGAGGACTCCTTGGGTTAAAATACAAAATGTGCTTGGAGCTGGGCCTGGCCCAGGGAGCCCACGTGTCAGCTCTATGATTCCTCGTGCTGCCGTTGTTACTCAGTAGGGGCCAAAGGGAGGCCTACACTATACCTGTATGATGTCCACTTGTACACCTAATCCTGAATTGTACCCCACATAGTTAAAATAAAATATATGAAAAAAAGAAGAAGAAAAATCCTAAGTCCTTGGGTCAGATCCTGGCTCTCCTCTGGCACCTAGCTTCCCCTTCCTGAGCCTGTTTTCACACCTGGAAAAGAGATCTTTAAACCTGCTCTGTCCTCCCCAAAGGGAGGAACACACAGAACAGAAAGCATGCAGTTTTCTAATGCAGGTGCTAATAATTGTAGCTATTTAATTGAATAGAGGTGACCTCCCCTACCCTGATCCATTCACTCACCCGCCATTTTGCACACCGCTGTTGGACAGCACACCTCTGCCTGCCCTTCCTCCTCAACCCCCCCATTGTCATCTCCATGCACCTCTCCCCCCACCCCACTTCCTGGTAGGGCACCCACATCACACAGGCTGCGCCCACAGCTGTGGAATGAGGAAGAGCAGGGACACGGGGAGTTCACACACAGTCCACCCCTCCCCTGCCAGCCTGCAGGGCTGCTGCCCAGGTGTGCCTGTGCCTGTGTGCACCCCTGTGTGCATGCACCTTCTGGGTCACAGCAGTGTGAGCAGCAGGACAAGCCTCCCAGGGCCAGAAAGGTCATCCTCTCCCAATGGCAGGGACAGTGAGGGGGGAAAGAGTCCTGTGGCCCTAGGCAAGCCACTCCTCTGTTGTCTCAGTCTATTTATCTACAGAATGAAGTCTGTGCCCCGCTGGCCTGCAGGAGACACCCTAAAATGTCCCGGAAACTGGAGTCTGAAGATGGCTTCCCACCAGACTCATGGCTTGTTTGTCCTGGTGCTTGACAGCAGAGTGTGGGTTCTGCCCCTCCCCCGAGCTGTGGAACCTTGGGCAAGTCATTTGGCATCTCTGAACCAGCGCTTTCACATGTGCAAAACAGAAATGGCAATGGGAGCTTAGGTAGAGGTAAGCAGTGACAAGCTCTTCAGGAAACATCAAAATGCCATACCAGGTGAGCCCATGATGTGGATTAACATCTAGAGAAAGAGACAAAATGCAATGATGGTGATGGTTATAACAGTAACACCAGTGGCGGTCAACGGTGAGGCCTAGGAAATGACCCTTCTTACAAAAGCCAGCTGAGCAGACAAGAGCATGCATCTCCTGAAGGTGGGCTCCCACTCAGGTTGGAGGCAGACCCTACTTCTCATCTTTTGGAGAGAAACATGGGATGTCATGAAAACTCCAACTCCAGACTAAATAAACAGCTGTCACTATCTATTCCCTCAACTGTCCCCAGTAAAGGTGCTCGAGAGAGTCTGACTTTTGCAGATGAGGACGACGGAGCTGGGGTTGAGTCAGATTCTCAGGCAAGCTACAGCCTGGTTTCTCCAATCTCAAGATCCATATGTCCATCCATTTCATGCAAAGTGCCCAGCAGAGGCATTCCTGCATAGGAAGGCTGGCGTGGGCCGGCCTCCTGGCAGATAGGGCCAAGATTCTCTGGAACAACTCAGAAGGACACAGGTTGCTGGGCTGGCCTTCCCAGCAAAAATCCCTAGCAAGCCACAACCATCAGTTCGGGGCAAAATTCCAGACAGGCTGTGCCCTCCAACTGAGGAAGGATGGAGAAGTTCTTGCTCGCTGGAGAGAATGTTCTGGAAAACGCAGGTGCAACCAAGGTGCAGACGTGGCTTGCCGTTCTCAGCTATGGGACCTCCCTGAGCAGCCTCCTCTGAGCCCCCATTGCCTCATCTGAGAAGGGGGCCACACATGACAGAGAATGAGGCAACATATGACAGTTTGTGTCTCATGATTGCTGTCCAGCTTGAAGAAGAGTGTTAACAGAGAAAAAAGACTTTGTGGCTGGGCATGGTGGTTCAAGCCCATAATCCCAGCACTTTGGGATGCTGAGGCAGGAGGATTGCTTAAGAACAGCCTGGGCAACATAGCAAGAACCCATCTCCACAAAAAAAGAAAAAAAAATCACAAAATTAGCTGGCCACCATGGCATGCACTTGTAGTCTCAACTACTCAGAAGGCTGAGGGAGGAGGATCACCTGAGCCCATGAGGTCCACACGAGGTCGAGGCTGCAGTGAGCTGTGATGGTGCCACTGCACTCCAGCCTAGGCAACAGAGTGAGACCTCAACTCAAAAAAAATTTTAGCATAAACTTAAGTACCCAAAATGTGCCTGTTCATCATAGGAAAAGATAGGGGTTGGGTTGTGTTTTTTGAGTTGGAGTCTAACTCTTTTGCCCAGGCTGGAGTACAGTGGAACACCCACGGCCACCATAGCCTCAACCTGCTGGGCTCAGGTGATCCTCCCACCTTAGCCTCCCAAGTAGTTCAAACTACAGGAACGCACCACCACACCTGGCTAATTTTCTGATTCATTGTAGAAATGTGGTCTCGCCAAGTTTCCCAGGCTGGTCTTGAACCCATGGGCTCAAGCAATTCTCTCACCTCCACCTCTCAAAGTGCTGAGATGACAGGCATGAGCCACCATGCCCGGCCATGTATGAGCCTCTAAGACAAATGAACCAATCCCTCCATCTCAGCTGAGATGGTTTAACTACGGCCTCCCAGGCGTCCCTGGGGCCCATGGAGGCCAGGCAGCCCTTCTGAGTCTGCCTGGGTAGCATGGACCCAAGACCTCTGTGGAGGCTGACACAAGATAGACCTCACAGAAGAAAATTAATGTTTTTATAATAAACATCTAAGAGCAACACTAAAAGCATTCTGGTTTTGTTTTCCCAAGGACATCTTGGGACGCAAACTACCATGTGTGGCTCCATTCTCAGAAAAGGCAACTGAGGCTCAGAGGAGGGGGGCTCGGGGAGGTCTCATGGCTGAGAATGGCAAGCCACATCTGTTCCCCAGTTGCACCTGAATTTTCCAGAATATTCTTTCCAATGAGCAGGACATGGTGGAAAGAGGAGAGGCTTTAGGGGCAGCCCTGGGCTTAAACCCCCACTCAGCTGCTTTCAGGATGTGCTTCCTGGTCTGCAAAATGGAACCAGCAGCTCTGTGCTAGACAGCCATGACAAGGACCAAAGAGAGGCATGAGTGTGGCCATGTCCAGGCACAAGACTGCATAGCAGAGGTTGCTCTGGGGGTTACTGCACCCTCCCTATAGGTCTTTTTTGAGTCAAGGTCTTGCTCTGTCACCAGGCTGGAGTGCAGTGGTGTGGTCACAGCTCACCACAGCCTATACCTCCTGGGCTCTGATGATCCTTCCACCTCAGCTAGGACTACAGTGCAATGGTATGGTCACAGCTCACCACAGCCTCTACCTCCTGGGCTCAGATGATCCTTCCAAGTAGCTAGGACTACAGGCATGAACCACCAATCCAGGTGGTTTTTTTCAATTTAAAAAAAAATTGTAGAGTTGAGATCTCGTATGTTGCCCAGACTGGTTTTGAACTCCTGGGTTCAAGCAATCTTCCCACCTTGGTCTCCCAATGTGCTAGGATTACAGGTGTGAGCCACTGCGCCTGACCACAGTCCTTTTTGTTCCTTCTGAGGGTGTCCACTCAGCTCCAATCTCAAGACCCTTTAGTGGTCTTGTGTCCCTTACATGTCCATCAGTCCAAGCTATGATGCTGTCTTCCCTCTGATGATCCCAAGACCTAGATCAACTCTGTCCACTGACCTCACCCTGGGCTCCCTACTCAGGGACCTACAAGGCTGGGGTATGATGATGACACTACTGGGGACATCCCTGTGCAGGGAGCTCTGCTTTGGGAACAGAGCCTGGGCACTGCCCTGAGCTAGAAGGAGCATGGTAGGTGGATGGATCCCAGCCAGATCCTTCCCCTCCCTAAGGAGGCCTGCTCCCTCTTCCATAAAACTGGGGCTCAGCTTCCCAAGTGATTGCTCAAGGGAGTGAGATCACATCTGTGAAATGGTCTGTAAACTGCGAAGAGCTGAGAGGGCAGCTCCCATACCCTCCGAGGGGGCTCTTCTTGGCCACCGAATCCTGGTTGTGTGGGAAGGGGACAGGAAAGAGGATTTCCAGGCCTGGTTCTCTTGGGGGAAAATCAGACCCTCCCAGGTCAGTCTTAGTCTTGACTCAGCCACCTCCCTCAGTGACTGCCATTTGTCCCCACCACCCACCAACTCTTCTTCCAAGTGTCCTCTAAGCAGTTCCTGTCTGTACCTGGCAATCCTACCCTTTCCCCAGTGCCCATCTCAAAAGCAGATACTCTGTTGCCCTCAGATCCAGGAGTGGGGACAGCATGCTGCAGTGGTCAGAGCTCCTGCACCAGGGTCATGAACACACAGGTCACCCCACCCAAGACACGTTGGCTCCATCTCCCCACATGACCTGATGGCTTCATGGCCAAGGGCTGGACAGGCAGACCATCCATACATGTGGTCTGGCCCAGAAATGCTGACCCCCATGAAAGCTGGAATAATGATAACCACAGCCACTATGGGGTTATCAGGTGGTGACCTTGGGACCTGGCACCCAGGGACTCTCAGTTGAGATGATCCACTTTTTACTGTAGAAAACCAGGGAGATTGGGGGCGCACCTGCCCAGGAACTGACAAAACAACTTCAGTGAAAAGATGCCTGTAACCTGCCTGACAGCCTTGACCCTTAGTAAGTGCTCAGTAAAGGAGAGCTCTGGTTGTCCAGGGAGGAGGCAGGACAGCCTTGGCTGAGCCAGGAACCTCTGTGACTCAGACCACTGGGTGAGCCTGCTGGGGGGATGCCTGGGATGCACCACCCCCCAGGGTGATGTGCTTTTCCAGTAAGGTCAGGGTAACTCCAGCACCAGCGCTGGCCCCGTCGCTGGGTGGGGGCTCACACTGTTGCACCCACCAGGAGGAAGAGACTCCAGGGCAGGGAGAGTTCTGGAGGAGAGGACAAGTTCCTGGTGTCAGTGTCACTTGCTAAATACCGCCCCTGTGGGTCTCACCATGGGAGGTGCTAGGACAGTACTGTAGGTCTGGGTGCCAGGCAGGGGAGCCCAGGGACAGGAGGTAGGATCAGTTAACACAGGGAGGGGCAAGAGGCAGAGGAGGTAGATGGGCAGTGGCAGGGGATGGGGAGGGAGAGTATAGGCACAAGAGAAAGAGGAAAGAGAGAAGGACACACACACACACACACACACACACACACACACACACACGTGCACACAGCTACTGGAGGCCAAACAGTCCAAACACAGTGCAGAACACGGGAAGCTACCATCAAGGGGTCTATCTTCAACACATCCCCAGGAGCCAGGCACCTCCGTGCCCTCACCTAGATGCCTCATTTTATTATTATTTATTTATTTATTTTTGGGTTTGAATCTTGCTCTGTAATCCAGCCTGGACTACAGTTGCAAGATCATGACTCACAGCAGCCTTGACCTTCTGGGCTCAGGCAATCTTCCCACTTAAGTTTCCTAAGTAGCTGGGACTACAGGCACACACGCCACCACACCTGGCTAGTTTTTTGTTTTTTATTTTTTGTAGAGACCAGATCTCCCTATGTTGCCCAGGTTGGTCTCAAACTCCTGGGTTCAAACAATCCTCCTACCTCGGCCTCCCAACATGCTGGGATGACAGGTGTGAGCTGCTGTGCCTGGCCTACAGTTTAATAAATATGTTTATATAAATGAGCAGAACTGTGATGAGTTTGCTGTAGAGAGGACACTGGGGTGGGGGGAAGGAATTTAAGAACAGGGGAACTTGTTGGAGGGAGGAAGCAGAAGGAGGAGGATGTCCTTGGGCCAAAGGCCAACTGACTCTGTCAGCAGAGGAGAGCTGTAACTGACTTTCCTGGGGTTCTAGGAATTCCAGAAGTGGTATCGATCAACAGCAGACACTTCCAGATTAAAGAAAGGTGCTGTTCCCAGACTCGGACCCCTGCAAGGCTCTCAAAAGAAATGCCACACTCTCCTTGGCTTCCTTCCTCATTAAACAGCGTTATACCTGCCTGCCTCACTTGTACAAAGCTCTTGTGAGGGGGACAGGCACACGGTAAGTGCTCAATAGCTGTGAGCTCTTTTTTTTTCTGAGTGGGATTCTCACTCTGTTGCCCAGACTGGAGTGCAGTGGCATGCTCACGGCCACCACAGCCTCAACCTGCTGGGTTCAAGCAATCCCGCTTCAGCCTTCCAAGTAGCTGGAACCAGAGGCATGTGCCAGAACACCTGGCTAATTTTTTTTAATTTATTATAGAAACAAGGCCTCATCATGTTGTCCAGGCTGGTCTCCAACCCGTGGGCTCAGGCAATCCTCTTGTCTCCCCCTCCCAAAGTGCTGGCCTGACAGGAGTGAGCCACTGTGCCCACCAAGCTCTTCTTTTTATTCCCATTGAATGATGTGGTCATTCTTCCATGGGCTCGGCTCTATCCTTTTCTCTGGAATCAGCACATTCTCAGACAGACTGCAATTCCCAAAGCAACAGGGATGGCCACCATCTAGTGTGACAAGGCCAAGGCCACCTGGAAACACCTGGAGCCTGGGAGATGCTTTCTGGGCATGGGATTCACCTTCCTACAAATACCAAACCCTGGCCTATGTCCCCCACTGGACTACGTGGGCCACAAGGACAGAGTGACATCTGTTTTGCTGCTATTAGAGCCCCTGCACCTAGGACATGTCTGGTATATTAGGCACTCAAGAGTTGACTGAATGACTGGTGCATAATAATTTCATCAACAAACTTGGCAAATAAGCCTGGGCAGAAAGGCCAACTACATGAGGCCCCTCCCTGGTACGTGTGGCCTGTGCCCCAGCAGATGGCAGTGACTTGGCCTCCGGGGTTTGGCGGGGTCCACACCCACATCCCTGGGGGCACTGCCTCGGGGAGAGCTGTGCTTGTCTCCATGGTCCTAGGACACAGTCATGCCTTCTCCTCTCCAACCCATGGCCAGGCTGGGAGCTTTAGTCCTTTAGTACAGGAGGTTCTCTCCCCAGGACCCAGAGGAGACGGGGGCAGTGAGAGTCCTAGAAGCCATGTCTGTGTCTCCGTGTCCTGTGCTGAGTAAAGGGCTCCATGATTCCATGATGTCGGTTAGGCAAGGGGAAAATGGCACCGAAGGTGTAGGCGACAGTGTCCCAGAGAACTCAGTCCACCTGCAGCAAGTCACAGAAAAGTGCTCTGGGGTGGGGGGTGTTCAGAAACTGACCTCACAAGCAACAGGAGGGAACTGGGGTGGGAAACATTGAGAGAAACCATGGAGGAGACAGACCCCTGACCCATCATCCAGGGAGCTGAGCTCGGGCAGGGGGGCCATGAGGACTCCCCCAAGCCTTGGAGGTCCTTCCACAGGGGATAGGTGAGGGCAGGCAGCTCTGACCCTAGCTGTCAGGGAAACAACCAGAAACGCATCTCACCTATGAGACTGGCAGAAAGCAATACTCTGACTTACCAGATATGGGTGAGAAGGTAGGGAGAGTGAGGCTCATGTGCCATGGGAGGGAACATGATGGGCATGGTTGCTCCTGACAGTGATTTGGTAGCATCTTATAAAACAGAGAATCCTCTTCTTGCTGCAGGGCCTAAACCCATGAGGGCTTTCATGCAGGTGCTGAGTAAGATGTGAGGATGTGCTGCCCAGCAGTGTTGGGAATACAGAAAAAGAAGAAAAAAAAGACAGAAAAGGAAAAACATATATATCAGGCACAGGTTCCTAGTTCTTGAAAAGCCTCAGTGTGGGCGGTTGTTCATTCTTGGCTGATCCGACCCCCCACACTCATCTACCTATTCCAGGTTCATTTCTCAGCCCATGGCCGTAACCCTCAGGGGAAAGGAGAATTCACACAAGAAAAAGGAGGGTTGGACTCCCAGGAAGCTTTTCACGTCCTTTGCCCAGGGGAGGCTCCCATTGCAATGGGGCCTGGACCTCGGCCAAGAGTCCAGGGAGGGAGGATCGATTCCATCCCACTTAAAGCAATTTGCAGGGCCCAGATGGCGGCTAACAGCAGCCCATGCCCTTTGATACCACTTCCCAAATCAAGTTACAAAGTGGATCTGAAAACCACTTCAAAGGAGCCAGGCTGCTGGTGACCGGATGGGCGTCCTGTGGGTCATATGCCCCATCCTTGCAGGTCCCTGTCAGCTGCAGAAGGGACATGCCACCTGGCTCTGGCTGCCCTTGTCTCTGCCTGCAGCCCTGCTGCCCCTGAACACCTGATACTCCAGAATGGAGCATGGGTCACCATTAAAAATTATGAAACAACTAGGTGCAGTGGCTCATGCCTGTCATCCCAGCACTTTGGGAAGTGAAGGTGAGATGACTGCCTGAGCTCAGGTGTTGAAGACCAGCCTGAGCAACTTGGTGAGACCTTGTCCTTACAATTAATCAAAAATATTAGCTGGGCATGGTGGCATGTGCCTGTAGTTCCAGTTACTTTGAAGGCTGAGATGGAAGGATTGCCTGAGCTCAGTAGGTTGAGGCTGCAGTTGCTGTGACCATGCCACTGCACTCTAACCTGGGCAACAGAGTGAGACTCTGACTAAAAAAAAAAATTATGGGGCAACCAAGGCAGAGAGATCTGAGTAGAGGGGATCTGTGCCCATGGCCTGGCTCCTGCACAATGCCACTGTGGGTCCAGTACTCCTACTGTCCATATTTCACAGAGATGAAGAAATTAAGAGGATGGGACCCAGTTAGGGGCAGAAGCAGGAATTGAATCTGGGACTCTTCAAAATACAACCCAGCCAGGAACAGCTGTAATCCCAGCACTTTGGGAGGCGGAAGTGAGAGGATTGCTTGAGCCTAGGGGTTTGAGACCAGTCTGAGCAATATGGCGAGACCTTGTCTCTACAATAAATCAAAAAATTAGTCAGGCATAATGGCGCATGCCTGTAGTTCAAGCTACTTGGAAGGCTGAGGTGGAAGGATCACCTGAGCCCAGCACCTCAAGGCTGTGGTGGCCATGAGTGTGCCGCTGCACTCTAGCCTGGGTCACAGAGTGAGACTCCAACTCAAAAAAAATGAACACAATCCACGGCTCAGCCCTCAACACACACCAGCTTTCTCATTCAGACCTCGAGGGGTTGCAAGTTTTTTGTTGTTTTTTTTTTACTTTATTGTATTTTATTTTATTTTTTGAGTCAAACTGGAATGCAGTGGTGCAATCACAGCTCACTGCAGCCTTGACCTCCTGAGCTGAAGGGATCCTCCCTCTGCAGTCTCCTGAGTAGCTGGAACTACAGACATGCACCACCATGCCCGGCTAGTGTTTCTGTAGAGACAAGGTCTCACTATGTTGGCCAGGCTTGTCTCAAACTCTTTGGTTCAAGCAATCCTCTGTCTTGGCCTCCCAGACTGCTGGAATGACAAGCGTGGGCCACCGCACCTGGCCACAACTCATTTGTTGTAGCTAATGGATCCACCAGAGCCTCACAAAAGGCCAGCCAGAAATCAGAGCTGGGATGAAATTAGTCACAAGAAGGGATGTCACGTCACTTGAGAAATTCGTTTTCTTTTGAGATGACTGGGAGCTTACTGGGTGTCAGATCCCATGGCAGGGCCTGGGGATGGTGCCAACAGACATGAACACTCTCTGTGAAATGCAGGACTGGAGAGCCTTCTCCCCCAGGAAGGCACATGACAAAGTCCCCAGAGGGTCCACGGGATACTCTCAGGCCCTTAGGCAAGAAGCCTCACCACAGCACTTTCTCTTTAAGAACCTCAGGAGAGACCAAGGCACCTTGGCTCACATCCATGCCATAAGAGATAAGATAGACAAGTGGGACCTCATCAAACTGACAAGCTTCTGCAAAGCAAAAGAAACCATCAAGAGTGCAAGGAGACAGCCCACAGGCTGGGAAAAAATATTTGCTAACTCCATGTCTGTCAAAGGCCTAACATCTAGGATCTACAAGAAACTCAAATGTGCTGGAAAAAAAACAGCCCTATTACAAAGTGGGCAAAAGATATGAATAGACAGTTCTCAAAAGAAGACATATGAGCAGCCAACAGACACATGAAAAAATGTTCAGCCTCACTAGTCATCGAGGAGATGCAAATTAAAACTACACTTAGATACCACCTAACTCCAGTCATAATGGCCATCATCAATAACAAAAAATAACAGATGCTGGAGAGGATGTGGCAAAAAGGGAATACTTCTACACTGTTGGTGGGAGTGCAAACTAGCACAACCTCTGTGGAAAACAGTGTGGCAATTCCTAAAAGTTCTTAAAATTGACCTTCCATATGACTCCACAATCCCCCTACTGGGAATATACCCGGAAGTACTCAAATCACTCCATAAAAAAAGATACATGCACACGTATGTTTATCACAGCATTGTTCACAATAGCAAGAACATGGAACCAACCATGCTGCTCATCAAAAGAGGATTTTAAAAAGGTGGTAATATACACAATGGAATATTACACAGCCAAAAAGAACAAAATTATGAACTTTGCAGCAACCTGGATGGAATTAGAGTCTGTAATGCTGAGTGATCTTTCACAGAAAGAACTGAGAATCACATGTTCCCTCATAAGTGGACCTTGAACAACCACCTCAATACTATAATAAAAGGATTGACAGTAGCAGGAAACTGCTGAGCGGAGGGTGGGTGAGGAGGTGGGACTGACAGTAGTGGAAATCTGCCTGGGGAAGGGGGGCACACCTCATCAACAAGGGTACCTGCACAGTGAATATTTGTATATCAACCCTGAAATGTACGCCATAATTTTAAAATTTAAAAAAATTTCAAAAGTTAAAAAAAAAAAGCCTCACTATGGCACCTTCTCTTTCAGAACCTCAGGACAGACCAAGGCACCTTGGCTCACATCTGTAATCCCAGCACTCTGAGAGGTTAAGGCAGGAAGATTGCTCCAGGCAAGGAGTTCTAGACCAGTCTGAGCAACATATTGAGATTCCATTTCTACAAAAAATTTTAAAAATTAGCCAGGTATGGTGGCACTTGCCTATAGTTCCAGGTACTTGAGAGGCTGAGACTGGAGGATTGCTTGAGGCCAGGAGATCGAGGTTGCAGTGAGCTATGACAGTGCTACTGCACTCCAGTCTGGGTGACAGAGACCCTGTCTCTAAATTTTGT
Organism: Tarsius wallacei; assembly: GCA_963574415.1. Taxonomy (NCBI): domain Eukaryota; kingdom Metazoa; phylum Chordata; class Mammalia; order Primates; family Tarsiidae; genus Tarsius; species Tarsius wallacei. The sequence continues at coordinate 4,479 of CAUYQG010036489.1, read as the reverse complement.
TTTTCTCAATTTAAAAAAATGATATAGCCGGGCATGGTGTCTCATGCCTGTAATCCCAGCACTTTGGGAGGTGGCAGTGAGAGGATTGCCTGAGCCCATAGGTACGACACCAGCCTTGGTAACATGATGAGACTTCATCTCTACAATAAATTTTTTAAAAATTAGCTGGACATGGTTACATGCATCTGTGATTCCAACAACTTGGAAGGCTGAGGTGGAAGGATCGCCTGAGTCTAGCAGGTTGAGGCTACGGTGGCTGTGAGTATGCCACTGCACTCCAGCCTGGGTGACAGAGTGAGACTCTGACTCAAAAAATAATATGATGATCAAGGTGTTCACATAAATATTATGATACCAAAATAATGATAACAACAATAACTTATTTTTTTAAAGTAATACCTAATGAGAGGAAATGTGAACAAAAGCGAACTGGCTAAATAAAGCATGACATTTTGTGCAGTCACTGAGAGTTTACCATAGGCCAGATACTTCTAGGCTGACCTTTGATAGGTAACAGTTGAATGCCTCCAGTTTCAGAGCTCAGTGTACTATTTTAAGCCCCTTATAGGTATCGATGACCTTAAGTCTCACAGCAACCCTATGGGGCGCTAAGTCAGAAGAAGACCAGCCAGAGCCACCTTATATGAATTCCTGGTACCTGTGAATATGTTCCCTCCCATGACAAAGCGAACTTTTCAGGTGTGGTTAAAGCTAAGAACCTTCAGGTGGGGACCATTCCAGATGACCAGGGTAGTCCTGATCCAACCCCATGAATTTCCTTAAAATTGGGAAACCCTTCCCTGCTGGGCTCAGAGACAAGGAAGGAGATGAGAGGAACCAGACTACCATTGCTGGATTTTTCTTTTTTTTTCAGTCAGGGTCTCTGTCACCCAGGCTGGAGAGCAGTGACGAGATCACAGATTATCACAGCCTCAACCTCCTAGGCTCAGGAGATCCTTTCACCTCAGCCTTCCAAGTAGCTGGAATCACAGGCATGCACTACCACACCCAACTAATTTTTTGATTTATTGTAGAGATGAGATCTCACCAAGTTGTCCAGGCTGGTCTTAAACCCCTAGGCTCAGACAATCCTCTCCTTTGCCTCCTGAAGTGCTGGGATTACAGGAGTGAGCCTGGCGTGTATACATTTGTTTTGTTGGCATCCCCAGTATGCATACACAGTACCACAGGATGGACCTGCTGGGTGGGCCTTCTGTCCCCATCGGCAGCCCTTTGAAATCCTGGGACCATTTCCCACCTTCATCTTGGGCAAGTGAGCCTTCCTCTTCCTCCTCAGCCAAGAAGTGTGATGGGATGTGGGTCTCCCTCTCCCAGGACAGGGCTCCCTCCAGGTCACACACTTTCCCCGAGAAAGGCTAAGATGCTTTGGAGGCATGTGCTCAGAACTGACCCTCCCCAGGACCCCAGTGGATAGCAGGGAGGGTGCTCTGTTTCTGGAATGTTGTGGCCCCACCCCCACCCCAATCCAGGCAAAGACAGATTCATTGGAATGGCTCTGCTCCTGGTAAACATCCCCAGAGTATGAAGTGGGCAAAGCCAGTGACTTCAGCCAGCTCCAGCCTGAGGGAAGGACACTGGTCTTGGAAGACCCAGAGCAAGGTCGGTGTCAGCCTCCAGACAGGCTCTGAGTGTCACCTCCAAACAGTCTCCAAGTAGACAAAGCATGGAAAAGTTATGGGGAGGGAGCATGACAGAGACACCTGTGCTTAAATTCCAGCTGTCAGTTTCTCAGTGAGGTTAATAAACCCAAGAGTGTGATTTAGGTTAACCACAGGTGATAAATAATGGCCCTATCTGTCACTCAGCAAAGTATCTCAACACTTGTACTCTCAGTACTCATTAGTCCCTTGCCCCCACTGTTATAGTGCTTGTTGCTGACTTGCAGAGGCAAACGGGTATCATGGCAAAGGGGCAGAACCAGGAAAGTCAAGACAGTTCCCAGGGGGATGACACAGCCTGCAACCCAGGAGGGTTCGTGACCTGGCCTGGACTTAAAACAGGAGCAGGGAACTTGATGCCAGCATCCATTTTGCTGACCCTTTTCTATGCACACGTGTGAATACTGTCTCTCTCATCTAGAGAATCCAACCAGAGACTCATAGGGTGTTCTGGAAGAAGAGGCTATTCTGTGGGGGCTCCCATAGAGCCAGGAGCTATAGCAGGTTACACTGGAGGGAGCAATGACTTGCTCAAGCAACATCTGCGTGAGGTTCTCTCTTGAAGAGTCCTAGGGGCAGCACCTGGCCAAAAACAGGGGAGAATGCGGACTTGCCCTGCAGCCTTCAGAGCTAAGTGGTACTCCCTGTTTTGGTTAAAGGTGAATGTTCTTTGTGGGAGGGGAGCAATGTCACCAAGATGGGGCATAGGCAGAAGGAGGCGCCGATCAACAGCAAGCCAGATTCAGAGACCAGCAGCGGCACCAGGCCAGCCTAGGAAATAGGGTCTACACCCAACATGACTTCTTCCTTTCTGAGAAAGATCGTCAAAGCAAGCACAGCTGCCAGAGTCGTGCTGTTCAAGGAAGGAGAGCTCGTGCTTGGGCACTCAGACTTCAGATCTGCCCAGGGAAAGCAAGGTCTGTGCCTGCTGTGTACAGCCAGCCAGCAGAGAGATGATGTTGTCTTCTTCCTTCAGAAGGAAGAGACGTCAAAGGTGAAGAGAACGTTTGGGAAGGCCTGACTGGACCCCAGAGCTGTCACAGTAAACAGGCCAGATATAGTGGCTCATGCCTTGTAATCCCAGCACCTTGGAAAGCACAGGTGGGAGGATTGCTTGAGCCCGGGAGTTCAAGAACAGCCTGGGCAACATAGCAAGACCACAACTCTACCCACCAAAATTTAAAAAGTAGCTGGGCATGGTGGTGTGCACCTGTAGTCCCAGCTACTCAGGAGGCTGAGGGAAGGATGGTCTGAGCCCAGGAGGCAGAGGCTGTAGTGAGCCGTGATTGTGCCACTAAACTACAGCCTGAGTGACAGGTTGAGACTTCAACTCAAAAATAAAAAATTAAAATGAAATAAAATAAAACACTACTCTTCAATACTGTTTTTATCTCAACCCTCTCTGACCCAGGAGCAGAAGAGGATAGTAATCATCAGTTACTGCCAATTATCATCAGGCCCTCCCCCAGGGCCAGGCCCCCCAAGTAGCTGCTCACAAGCCAAAGTCAAGGATTTAGCGGCTTCTCAGCCTCCCCACCCCCTCTAGGATGGAGCCTTACCCTAAAGAACAAAGTCCCAGTCCTGTTATGAAGCTATGAAGGGAATTTGTAAACATGCACTACAGAGGTAAGGAGTCCATCTAGAATCTCCAGCCTGGAAGTTGAGAGAAACCTCCCGTTTCCTGATCTGAGGCCCATTGGGATGACCTTGAACAAAGGCAGGATAAAGCAGGATAAAGATGAGGGTGGGGCTGCCTCAAATCCTGCCTTTTGCCAATCCAGGTACCCCGGACAGCATACATTGTCAATCAACTGCTGCCAAATGCTTGAATGTGCAGGGTCCTTCTTCCAAAAATGAACTGCACGGGGTCACCTCCATGCAGTGAAACGTCCAACCAGAGCCTAAAGTTTCTCCACCCCTTTGCAAATATAAAAGCCCTTCCTCAGTCACCCAGGCAGGCAGCTGACACCAAGGAAAAGGAGGCCCACCCAAGTGCAGTAACGGGCCCATGCTGTGCTCTGCAGCTCAACCTAGGGGTCCAGGAGCTAGGAGGCCAAACTGTGCACACCCTGAGGCCCGTCACTGCCACGGCTGAGGGTTTGCTCTGGGACTGGCCCCTTGCTGAAGGCGTCACATGCCTGCTGCACTGGACGCTCTTGCTCAGTGCCTCAGACAGCCACCCCATTTCATGGATCAGGACTTGGAGGCGCTGGGTGGGCTAACGTGCCTGTCATCACCCACCAAGAAGGCTGCAGAGGCAGTATTCCTACCAGCTCTGAACGGCCGGGCTCCTCGCACTGTGCTGAGAGTAATGGCCCACCCTGAAAAGCAGCCAGCAAAGACAGAGCTGCCTCAGCCTCCAGGTGACCACACGCTGGCAGACGTCCCCAGCATCCAGCCACCAGGTCCAGGGAGACCACATCCCGCACCTCAGCAGTGCAGCTCACACTGTGCACACCATGCACCACACACATGGTGTCTCCACTCCACAAGAGCATGTCCTGCTAGGAACAATGTTCACCAGTTTGTGCTTCCCTCCTGGGAAAGCAGACCAGGACCATGTCCTCTTTCTAAACACGGGACAGGCCGGGCACGGTGGCTCAAGTCTATAATCCCAGAACTTTGGGAGGCCCAGTTGAGAGGATTGCCTGAGCTCAGGGTTTCGAGACCAGCCTGGGCAACTTGGTGAAACCTCATCTCTATAATAAATCAAAAAAATAAGATGGGATGGTAGCCCACGCCTGTAGTTCCAGCTACTTGGGGGGCCTGGCCCTGGGGGAGGGCCTGATGATAATTGGCA
>CAUYQG010036485.1:0-28070 GCA_963574415.1 Tarsius wallacei | reverse complement strand
CAAAATTCCTCCCTCAAGCCTGGCTTGGTGGCTCAGTCTGTAATCCCAGCACTTTGGGAGGCCAAGGTGAGTGGATTGACTGAGCCCGCAGGTTCGAGACCAGCCCAGGTCATTTGGCAAGACCCCGTCTCTACAATAAATCAAAAACTAGCCGGGCATGGTAGCACATGCCTGTAGTTCCAGCTACTTGGAAGGCTGAGGCGGAAGGATCGCCAGAGCCCAGTGGGTCGAGGCTGCGGTGGCCGGGAGTGGCCACTGCACTCCAGTCTGGGTGACAGAGTGAGACTCCAACTCAAAAAAAAAAAAAAAAAAAATGTTTGTACCAATAGCTGTCATTTATTGAACATCTATTATATGAAAGGTTAATATATATGTGAATTGCATAACATATATTTACCCTAGTTCTTATTACTATCCTCATTTTACAGAAATGAATGCTCCAAGAAGTTAAGTAATTTGTTCAAAGTTACATGACCAGTAAGTGACAGATCTGGAATTTTTACTATGCCATGACAGTGGGAAAGGTTGAGATTAGTTATCAGTAATTATTTGGGTCATTATTCAGGTATGGAGATTATGCTTTGTTTATTTTTTATTTTACTTTATTATAAAGATGTGGGGTACAATTAGGCAAATTGTGTGCAGGTGAAGTGTGGGCCTCCAACTGGTCTTCAATTCCCCTGATTTAGAATCAGGTACCCTTTGTGTTGTTACATACAATAAATTATTAAAATTCAAATACTAATATTTTGACTTCATTTGTACCCATGGGCTCTTGGGGCCTGGAGAAATAAGGGCTAAAGATGAGCAAAACAAGGCCTGATATGGTGGCTCACACCTGTAATTCCAGCACTTTGGGAGGCTGAGACAAGAAGATTGCTTGAGGCCAGGAGTTCAAGACTAACCTGGGCAAGACCTCGTCTCTACAAAAAAAATCAAAAAATTAACTGGGTATGATGGAGCACACCTGCAGTTCCAGCTATTCCAAATGCTGGAAAGAATCGCTTGAGACGGGCTCAGTGGCTCAGCCTGTAATCCCCCGCTTTGGGAGGCCGAGGTGAGTGAATTGCCTGAGCCTGCAGGTTCAAGACCCGCCTGGGCCATTTGGCGAGACCTCATCTCTACAATAAATCAAAAAAATTAGCCGGGCACGGTAGCACACGCCTGTAGTTCCGGCTACTTGGAAGACTGAGGCGGAAGGATCGCTGGAGCCCAGCAGGTCGAGGCTGCGGTGGCCAGGAGCGTGCCACTGCACTCCAGTCTGGGTGACAGAGTGAGACTCCAACTCAAAAAAAAGAAAAGAAAAAGAAAAAAGAAAGGATTGCTTGAACACAGGAGGTCAAGGCTGCAGTGAGCCATGATGGTCACGATCATGGCACTCTGCACTCCAGCTTGGGTGACAGAGTGAAATTGACTAAAAAAAAAAAAAAGTCAAAACAGTGTCCCTACCTTCAAAAAGGGCCCACTTTTATTAATAATAAAATGCAATATATTCATCTTTACAATATAGTGAGGTACTGTACTAGTTGCCTATATAAACATATCTGGTCCCTTTTGGTAGAAATCAAGGTGCTATTAAAATGTTTTTTTGTTTTGTTTTGTTTTGGTTTTTTTGAGTTGGAATCTCACTCTGTCGCCCAGGCTGGAGTGCAGTGGCACGCTCCCAACCACTGCAGCCTCGACCTGCTGGGTTCTGGTGATCCTTCCATCTCAGCCTTCCAAGTAGCCAGAACTACAGTTGCGAGCTACCACGCCCAGCTAATTTTTTTTATTTATTGTAGAGATGAGGTCTCGCCAAGTTGCCTCAGTGGGTCTCGAACCCACAGGCTCAGGCAACCCACTCGCCTCGGCCTCCCAAAGTACTGGGATTACAGGCTAAGCCACCGAGCTCAGCCTATTAAAATGTTTTTAACCAAGGGGAAGTCATCAGAAATGTTTTAGAAACATTTCTGGCTAGTTGGCTTGGCAGAAGGATTGGAATGGGAAGCTAAAAGCAGGGAGACTGGGAGTTCAAACAGAAGGCAGCAGGGCCTAGACTAGGCCTGTACTCATGTGAGTGGTGAAGGTGGGTGGATTAGAGATGTTTAACAGGACTGCGTATCTTATTAGATCTTGAAGTGATGGAAATTGAAAGCTCTAAGGTAACTCCCAAATCTCTAGAAGCAGTATCACGTATTACTTTGAAAGATATAAGTTCTGAGGCTAGACTGCCTAGGTTTGAATCTTGGCTCTGCTATTTATTAATAGAATAATCACCTTGGGCAAATGATGCACTCTCTTCCAGCTTTTTTAATCTGTAAAATTGGGATAATAGTGCCTATGCGTCCAGTCATTCTGCGAATGGAAATAATTTAATACCAAAGTCCTTAGAATAGTGCCTTGTACTCTGGTTTGTTTGCTATCGGTATTCAAGCTATAGTAACTAGATGAACAGTAAGTAATAAAAGTTAGTGAGATGGGAATACAGAAGGCTCGGCAAACTCAGGACAAAGAAAATGGTGAGTTCACTTTTGGACATGCTGAATCTAGTTTCTGGCACATACTAGTCACATATTAAGTGTTTGTTGAATCATAAGGGAAATAAGCAGATTTTTTAAAAAAACTTAAAAAAAAGTCATGTGCCATTCCTGGAAGAAGTGATAAAGGAAAAAAAAAAAAAAAAATCATGTGCCAAATACTGTTGTAAGCTCTTTAACTGTATAATCTCACTTAATCCTCACCATAATCTTGTGAGATAGGTAGTATTATTTCCATTTCACAGCTGATTTAACAGAATACTGAACAGGTCTGTGGCTTAACAATATTATTAGCAAAGGCCTCGTTTCCAGAAGGCAAAAGTGGTATGGTTTACCATGCTGTTTAGTAAGTCAGAAAGTGGGCCAGCTGAGATTTGAACCCACACAATCTGACTCCAACTCTAGTATGCTTAACCACTACAATGACTCAAACTTTTTTGAAGCTTCTGGCCCCTAATATCTCAATGGCAATATTGAGACTAGAATCTGTTAAGATTGATGTGCTATTTCATACAGTGTTAGATATTTAATAATAAAGATACTTATCAATTATTGAGCAGCTACTATGTGCCAGGCATTATATATACATATTGTGTGTGTGTGTGTGTGTGTGTGTGTGTGTGTGTGTGGACTTCAGTCTTCACAATCACCCTTCAGGGTGTTATAATCACTGTTTTACTGCAATAGAAACTAAGACTCAGAGAACATGTCTATAGCTGCATAACTACTAAGTGGCAGGAAAGATTTGAGCTCAGGTCTATTTTCCCTGAAGGTTTATATTCTTTCCATACTTATCTTCTAGATTTAGCAACATTATATTTAGTGTATCATACTGTATTTGGCAAATAACTGTCACTTCAATGGACTCTGCAACCACTTTATCAAGTTTGAAAAACAATTTTACTTAGGAAGCATAGTTGATAACTGGAATCATATTTCTCAAACTTTGGTTGCATAAGAATTATATAGAGTCCTAGACCTTGACACAAATGTACTGAACCAAATTTCCAAGACTGACAGATATCACATCATTAAAAGTAACTGATGTCAGCTAGGTGTGGTGGTTCGTGCCTGTAATCCCAGCACTTTGGGAGGTTGGAGTGAGAGGATTGCCTGAGCCCAGAGGTTTGAGACCAGCCTGGGTAAACTGGCAAGACCTTGTTCCACAATAAATAAAAAAATGGAAGGATCACCTGAGCCCAGCAGGATAAGGCTGCAGTGGTCATGAGCATGCCACTGCACTCCAGCCTGGGCGACAGAGTGAGACTCTGACTCAAAAAAAAAAAAAAAAAAAGGACCTGATGCCTAATGTGATTCTGTTGCAGGTTCTCCAAAGACCATATTCTGAGGAACATTGCAAGGGGTGGGGCTAGTTCTGGTACCCTTGGCATGAGCTCTTTGATTGAAGTGTTACTACACTTGGCATCGTCAGTACCATACAGTTTATTATCTCTTAATTACTATTTCATATCTGCTACCAGTAATTTAACTGAGAGCAAGCACGTAACTGAGAGCCCTGAGGCTGTGTACACTCTGCCTTCTGTTCTGCTGTCCATTATTTCCCACTCCCCACACCCCTTTTTACTGATAAAGCACCCAACAAGGCTACGTGGCGAGACTTGTACTTAACATATAAAGATGTGATAGTTGTATAACGAGAGAGTACTGACTACAAATCCTACTACTGCTTCTCTGAATTTTCTCCTTCATCTGTAAAATGCAGTTGACAAAACCTACTTCGCAATGTTGTGAGATAATGTGGTGCCTCGTAACTGTTAGCCTTTCAATAACTGATGGCTGTCATCAACACACCTTTACCTTTGGAGAGGAAGATCATAGAAAAGTATTATGTTATGCTACATGTAAAGAAAGAGAATCATTTCTCAGGAATGTTCAATAAGAGACTGGCAAGATTAAACATATGTAAACTTGTAATTTTTCAGGAATAATAGCACTCCTTTTATTTTGACCCATCCTAAAGCTGACCCAAATTAGACTGTTACATTTGGTAAATATTTCACTACTGTCTCATTTATTTATTGCTTAACTTGTAGACTAGGTCAATATGGCCTACTATTTTCTTTTATGAGTCAGTTATTCAGCTATGGAAACATTATTTTGACAAATGTGCACACTTACACTTTTTTCCTGGGAAAATACTGTTAAGCCACAAACTTGTTCACTATTCTGTTCCTTGTCAGCAACAAGACCACTTTTGCAAAGAAAAGAAATGCATAACTTACTACAGTGTCAATCACCTAGGAATATTTTGCATTATCGAAAGATAACAGATTGATGCAATTTTAACTCCCTTTAGAAAGCTATTGAAGAAAAGAATTTTTATCCTTCACCATTCCTAGGCTGGGAACAGTGAAGAGAGGCTCAGTTGAATTATCTAACTTGAGTTTTTTATTACCATTGATTTCTAAGACTGACTTTTCAAAGGAACAGGACATCTCTGATTATCTCTTGGAATATTCTTATTATTTTAATGTGTATAATATTAAAAGATAACATTGAATGCTTAGTGTGCTAGGCACTTGAAAGCCTATTACACTTATTAATTCAATTAATCTTTACAACACTATGAGCATTTGCCCTGGGTCACACCACAAGGAAAGATGGAACTGGAATGGGAACCTAAATCTGTCCGTCTCAGTCTTCTTTTTTTGAGTCGGAGTCTCACTCAGTCACCCAGACTGGAGTGCAGTGGCCGCTCCCGGCCACCGCAGCCTCAACCTGCTGGGCTCCGGTGATCCTTCCGCCTCAGCCTTCCAAGTAGCTGGAACTACAGGCGCATACTACCACGCCCGGCTAATTTTTTGATTTATTGTAGAGATGAGGTCTCGCCAAGTTGCCCAGGCGGGTCTTAAACCCGTGGGCTCAGGCAATCCACTCACCTCAGCCTCCCAAGGCGCGGGATTGCAGGTTGAGCCACCGAGCCCGGCTTGTCTTTCTCATTTTAAAGGTAAATAAAAGCTGGTAAAACGTTGTAGGTAAAGAATGGAAGCATACATATGGTTAGAAAGTAGGATAGAGAGACAAAATAGCAAAACAGAATTAAAAGCCCCAACAAAAGGGAAGTGGTGACTAAGCCATGCTTGGAACTATGTTGTATGCTTTGCTTAAAAACGTTGAAATTTCAATTACAAAATAATGGTGAATAGAAGGATGTGGGAAAAAAACTGAGCATGGCTTCAGGGAGTTTATCAGTGATAAGATGTTACCCCTTTACCTTTAGGTTGACAATCTTTTTATCAGTTTATTCTGTATCTGTTAGCATCTAGATTATTTTATTTTATTTTAAAAATTATTTTACTTTCTCTTTAAGCCACACACTAATTCCTAATAGGAATTAAGCAAGAGGTTAAAAGGTAAAGGCATCCTCGTGGGGATTGTGGCCAAAGGAAGGCACTCATTTCTTATAAATAGTGTAGATGGCACCTTGTCTCTATCTGCTTGTTGCTATGAGGGAATGTCACATCTGTGTAGCCATAGCTAACACCTTGCCATACCAGTAAGAAAACAAAAATGTATTTTCCTACTGTTTAAAAAGATACAGCAGAAAAAGTCAAAAGCAAATAAAAAAAAAACAACAAACTTGGTATTATATAATTTATTCTAGATCTCTTCAAGTTAAAGGAAAACCTAATCAAATCACATATAAATCATAATTTTTGCATGGATATAATAGAGGCTATATAGTAAGACACACACTCCTATTTTCACAAATTAAAAACTATGAAGGGTGCAGAAGCATATGAGTTCCAGGGAGAAGAAATTAAGCCCTCGTATTTCCTTGATTCTATCAGTTTTTCTCATTTTGTCTGTTTTCTCTCTGCAGGTTTGGCTTTTGTGCACAACTGAGAGACATTAGAATATAGGTGATATATAAACCATTATGCATTCCATTGTTAGATTTTTAAAAAATGTACATCATTAAAGCAATAGATAGTAATTCTAGTGCTTATGTTAAGATTGTTTCTCAGGCACTGTCTTCTGAATTTACACAGGTTTTCCCCTAAAAATAAGTCATTAGTTGTCTGAGTTCCATTTAGATAATTTGTGTCAGAACTGAACAGTCACTGACAACAATGTATAAGTAAAATGCAAGTATTTGATTTTTAGGTAGGATTTAGCAAGGTTTCCTATATCTGTTTGCAAGATATTATTGTAGACTCACTGCTTGTAAGATAAATTGAGAATATACCTTTTAAAAAGCAGTTAGGATCCCATTGATAAAGGATCTAGGTAATGTCACCTGTTTGCTAGATATATACCTGGTATATGTATTGTGGCATGTCACTAGCACTTTTTGAATCACACAGTCTCTAATGTAGGGTAATTCAACATTGTTTTAGGTTAGACTTATTTTTTCTAATGAGAATCATGCCTTTTTGATCAAATAGTAAAAGTATTTTAATCACAAGGAAAAATGATGGTGACATAAAATGTAGAAAGACCATAGCAAGAAGTACCTTGCAGACTGGCTATGTCTTTTTATAATTCTTCACCAACTACTAATTTTACATATAGCTCCTATTATTTTTATGTTTTTCAAGTCACAGGAGTGAAATTTCTTTGTATGTATGTGTCCTTCTGGCCAAACATAAATACAGAATGATGCATATGAATTCATATAAATGACCTCGAAGTTAATATCTCTCTTTAATGGAAATAAATCAGTTTAGGGAGCTAGAAAACATGTCACATATTCTTAGCCTTTCCAGTCATTCACAAGAGAAAAACATAGGTGTTTGTATATTAATTCCTTACAAAGGCACTTGTTATCCAAGGAGCTCTCACATTGAAGGCTCCTCCTTTGCAGCTAATTGCTAATGACTAGGTCCATTTTTGTGTGTGTTGGGAAATTACATTGTGTTTACTCAGGGTCAGTTGCCAAGGGACAATGTATTGTACTTTGATTTTCTGAACCTTATTAAAATTCAATTTCAAAATAATATAAGGGACCAAGCCCCTGCCACTGACAGAAAATTTGCCCCTCTAGAGGAAGGGCTTCATGCCCCCGCATGTGCCTTATGTGGGCCTAGGTGCCAAACCACCCAAGTATCATTCCAGAACTCCCTGAGCACTATCCTATAGTGTCACAGATAAGTGCACCTTTCAGAAGCCTGGGAATAGACCCTCCCCATCCCCCACAACCAGTGCCCATGTGAATGATTAGGGGGGCCTGAAGACAGGCCTGTGCCACCCATCACCATGAATGCCTGAGTGTGTTGTCAGGGGGCCTGGAGGTTAGCATGCACTATTAGCCACCTTTGGTGCCCATGTGCACTGTCCAGGGACCTAGGAAGAGGCCTAACCTTCCCACTGCTGCCACTGTTGGCATCTACCTGCATCATTCTGGGGCTTGGGAATCAATTAGGTTGGATACTGCCAACACCACTTGTGCTGGGGCTTGGGAACTCACCTTCTTACTTGACTTACTGCTGCACCACTGGCATTCAGACAAGTTTCCTGGAAGTCCAAAAACTGGTCCACCCAGGCCTCCCACCACTGGTGCTTATATACACAGCCCAAAGTGTGAGAGCCAGTATGGTTGGCTTACCCATTCCCACCAAACTTCTTTATAGCCTCCACTAATAACCACAGCATAAACCATGAAGGAAATCACAGACAACACTGATGCTAATTGTAGTCAAAGAACTACATAGAGAGACTACACTGCTGCGCCCACCCAGACTCAAAGCCAAAGCACCCTATCCAACCTATACATTGATAGGGAAAAGTCTTTCTCTGTGAAAGTCAATGTATAAAATTGGAAGAAGAACTTGTTACAGTGATGCACAGATATTAATGTAAAGACACACAAAACATGAAAGAACAAGAAAAAATGACACTACCAAGGGAACACAATAATTCTTCAGTAATAAATTCTGTCAAAAAGGAAATCTATGAAGTACCTGATACAGAATTCAAAGTAATGATATTAAAGAAACACACTGATATATGACAGATTGCAAATAAACAATTCAAAAAAAATTAAGGAAACAACTCATACCTGAATGAGAAAGTCAACAAGGAGCTAGATATCATTAAAAACAAACAAACAAAGAGAAATACTGGAACTGAAGAATTCAATAAATAAACAAAAAATACATAACTGAGAGCTTCATCAATAGTTTTTTCAAGTAGGAGAAAAAAATTTGAACATGAAAACAATTCTTTTGAAATAGCCCAGCCAGACCAAAAAAAAAAAGAAAAGAAAAGAAAACTAATTAAAGATAGAACAGCGTGATATATAGGGCAGCATGAAGTGACTAAACATGTGAATTTTGGGAGTTCCAGAAAAAAAGATGCCCCCCAAAATAAAAATCTATTTAACAAAATGATAAATGAAAATTTCTCAAGTCTTGTAGAAAATATAGACATCCAGATACAGAAAACTCAAAGATCCCCAAATAGATCCAATGTGAAAAGGTGTTCTTGAATGCACATTATAGTCAAACATTTTTTTTCTCTTGTGTAGGAGTCTTGCTCTGTTGCCCAGGCTGGAGTGCAGTGGTTTGCTCACAGCCACTGCAGCCTTGACCTGCAGAAGGTGATCCTTCTGCCTCAGCCTTCCAACTAGCTGGAATCACAGGTATGTACCACCACACCCAGCTATTTTTTCAATTTATTGTATAGATGAAGTCTTGCCAAGTTGCCCAGGCTAGTCTTGAACCCCTGGACTCAGGCAATCCTCTCACCTCCATCTCCCAAAGTGCTGGGATTATAGGCATGAGACACAGCGCCTGGCCATATAGTCAAACTTTCAAAAGTCAAAGAAATAATTCTAAAAAGAGCAGGAGAAAAGAATTAGGCCAAATATAAGGGAGTCTCCATCAGATTAAAAAAAGATTTCTCAGTAGAAACATTACAGCACAAGAAAGACTGGGATGATATATTCAAAATGATGAAAGGAAACAACCGCTGTCTGAGAATGCTAAACCCAGAAAAGCTATCTTTTAAAAATGAGAGAAAAATAAAATCTTTCATAGGCAATAAAATACTGGAGAAATTTGTCACCACTAAAGTACCCACAAGAAATGCTTAAGGGAGTTCTACATCTGAAAGTGAAAGGATAATATATACCATTATGAACATGCATAGAACTCACTGTTACAGCAGATGTACAAATGAGAAGGAGAAAGGAGTCAAACATAACCACTATTGAAAGCCAGCAAACTGTAATAATAAAACAACAAGAGAGAAAGGAACAAAAGATATACAAAGCAATCAGAAAATAATCACAAAATGACTGGAATAGATTTTCACCTGTCAATGATAACCTTAAATATGAATGGATTATATTTTCCGCCTAAAATATATAGATCCCCACCTAAAATATATAGACATTGAATGAATAAACAAATATGATCCTATTATATGCTGCTCATAGGAAACTCACTATAGACACTATAGACTGAAAGTGAAGGAATTGAAAAACATACTCCATGCAAATTAAAACAAAAAATTAACAGGGTTAGCTATATTTGGAAAAAAATGGGTTTAAATCAAAAACTGTAAAAAGAGACAAAAAGGTCATTACATAATAAAAAAGAATCAACATAGGAAGTGGATAGAACAATTCTAAATATATATGCATGCAACACTGAGGCACTCATATAAGGCAAATGTTATTAGAGCAAAAGGGAGACAGACTCTAATACAATAATAGTTGGGGACTTGAATACCCCGCTACAGCATTGGACAGATTACCTAGACAGAAAAGCAACGAAGACACTTTGGATTTAAACTAACTGCAAATTAGACCAAAAGGACCTAACAGATATTCTCAGAACATTTTATTCCAACAGTTTGAGACTACACATTCTTCACATCAGCATATGGAGCATTCCCTAGAATAGACCGTGTGTTAGGCCACAAAATAAGTCTCAACAAATTTCAAAATATTGAAATTGTATCAAGTATTATCTTAGACCACAATGGAATAAAACTAGAAATCAATAACAAGAGGAACTTTGGAAACTGTACTAATACATGAACATTTAAAACATGTGCTCCTGAATAACCAGTCAATGAAGACAAAGGAGAAAATACAAACACTTCTTGAAATTTATGAAAATGAAAACACTACATACAAACACCTGTGGAATACAGCAAAAGTAGTGCTGTGAGGCTTATAGCAATAAATGTCTACATCAAACAAGTGGAAAGATTTCAAATAAACAGCCTAGTGATTTAATTAAAGGAACTAGAAAAGCAAGAGCACACCAAACCCAAAATTAATAGAAGGAAAAAAATAATAAAAATCAGAGAACTAAACAGAGACTTAAAAATAAATAAATGAAACAAAAATTTGGTTTTTTGAAATGATAAACAGAATTGATGAACGGCCAGATAAACTAATCAATAAAAAGAGAGATAACACATATAAATATATATAAGATCAGAAATAAAAAAGAGACATTACAAATAATACCACAGAAATACAAAGGGTCATTAGAACTATTATGAGTAACTAACTATACACTAATAAATTGGAAAACCTAGAGCAAATGGGTAAATTTCTAGACCCACATAACCTACCAACTTTGAACCAGGAATAAATAACAAAACTGAACAGACCAATAACAAGAGACTGAATTAGTAATAAAATGTCTCCCATTAAAAAATGCCAGAACCGGATGAATTTACTATGAATTCTACCAAACAAAAAAAAGAACTAACATCAATCCTTCTCAAACTACTACAAAACATTGAAAAGCAGGAAATTCTTCCTAACTCAATTGGCAAGACTGCCATTACTTTGATACCAAAGCTAGACAAGGACACAACAACAACAACAATAGAACCTGCAGATCAGTATTTCTGATGAACATAGATACACAAATACTCAACAAAATACTAGCAAACAAAATTCAACAACACACCCCCCCAAAAAAATACACCATCCCAGAGATTCAAAGTTGATTTGATATATACAAATCAATAAATGTGATATATCATCAATAGAAAGGAAAAAATATACATGATCATCTTAATAGATGCAGACCAAGCATTTGATAAAATTCAACATTTCTTCAAGGTAAAAACTCCCTGCAAATGAGGCATAGAGGGAACGTGTCTCAACATAAAGAAGGCCCATATGACAAACCCACAGCCAATATCAAACTGAATGGAGAAAAGTTTAAAAGTTTTTTTCTAAGAATTGGAACAAAACAATGATACCTACCTTCACCAGTGCTGTTCAATATGGTACTGAAAGTCTAGCCTGAGCTATCAAGAAACAGAAAGAAATAAAAGGCATCCAACTTAAAAAAAAGTCAAAATATTCCCCTTTACAGACAACATAATCTTACACATAGAAAAACCAAAAGACGTCATCCCAAAACTCTTATAATTAATAAACACGTTCGGTAAGGTCGCAGGATGTAAAATCAACATACTAAAATTAGTAACATTTCTACACACCAATAACAAACTAACAGCAAAATAAGTCAATAGAATATTTCCATTTATAATACAGACACACACACACACACAAATTCTAAATATATATATTTAACCAAGAAGGTGAAAGATTTCTAAAAGGACAACTACAAAACACTGATGAGAGAAAACGAAGAGGACACAAACAAATGAAAAGACATTTCATGCGCATGGATCAGAAGGATTAATATTGTTAAAATGACCATACTACACAAAGTAATCTACGGATTTAATGCAATTCCTGTCAAAACAGGAAAGAAAGTGATATCCCTCACAAGAACAGAAAAAACTATCCTAAAATTCATATGGATCCACAAAAGATCCTGAATAGCCAAATAAGTACTGAGAGAAAAAAAAAAAGGAATAAAGCTGGAAACATCACACTACATGACTCAAAATATATTGCAAATCTATCACAACCAAATAACATGATATTGTCACAAAAAGACAACTAAAATCACCAGAACAGAATAGAAAACCCATAAATAAATACACATATTAACGAAGCAATTGATTTTTAATAAAAGCACCATGAATATACATTGGGGAAATAATACTTTCTTCAATAAATGGTGCTGGGAAAACTGGATATCTATAGAAGAAGAATGAAACTAGACTCCTATCTCCCACCATATACAAAAATAAACTCAAAATTGATTAAGAGTTTAGATACAAGGCCCTAAAATATAAACCAATGGAAATACTTTAAAAGTACAGGCCACAAAAATAAAACTTGACAAATAAGACTATATTAAACTAAAAAGCTTCTGTATAGCAAAAGAAACAATCAACAGAGTAAAGAGACAATCTGTACAATGGGAGAGAATATTTGTCCCTTCTGGATATTAGTCCCTTCATGCAACAAGGGACTAATATCCAGAATATTCAAGGAACTCAAACAACTCAATAGCAAAAAACAAAAAACCTCCAAATAATCTTATTAGAAAGTGGATGAAGTAACTAAATAGACATTTCTCAAAAGAAGACATACAAATGGCCAACAGACATAGGAAAAACTGCTCGACATCGCTAATTATCAGAAAAATACAAATCAAAACCCACAATGAGACATCATCTTACTTCAGTTAGAATGGCTTTTATCAAAAAGACAAAAAGAAGCAAATGCTGGCTAGGATGGCGAGAAAAGGATACTCTTATTCTGTTCACGGGGATATAAATTAGTACAAATGCTACAGAAAAAACAAAACAAACAAACTAAAATAGAACTACCATATGATTCAGCAATCTCATTATTGGGTATTTTTATTCAAAACAAAGAATATCAAAGCGAAACCTGAACCGCCATGTTGATTGCAGCACTATTCACAATAGCCAAGATGCAGAATAAAAGGGTCCATAAACAGTTGAATGCATAAAGAAAATGTGGTATATATACATAATGGAATACAATCCAGTCATAAAAAGAATGAAATTCTGTTATTTGCACCACCATTGATGGAACTGGAGGTCATTATGTTAAGTGAAATAAGCCAGGCACAGGAAGACAAGTAACACATGTTCTCACTCATATGTGGGAGCAAAAGTAGTTGATATCATGAAGGTAGAGAATAGAATAATGGTTACCAGAGCCTGGGAAAGATGGGCAGGGAAAATGAAGAAAGGTTGGTTAATAGGCACAAACATACAGTTAGGAGGAATAAGTTCCAGTATTTTATAGCATAGTAGGTTGATTATAGTTAATAACTTATACTACACTTCAAAACAGTCTGAAGAGAGGATTTGAGATGTTCCTACCGCATAGATATGATAAATGTTTGAGGTGATGGATAGCCTAAATACTCTGATTTGATCATTACCCATTACATGCATGTATCAAAAGAGTACATAAATCTTACGTATATGTACACATATTTTGTATCAATAAAAATTTAAATAATAATAATAATGATAATACAAGGAACTCCAGAAAGATGCAACAGCATAGCTCATTTGAATCAGATTATCTGGGGCAGGTTCACCCTGATTGTGTGGCCGTCTAGATATAGCCCTGATGGAGTTCTCAGTAGCTATCCATCACAGGCAGGTTTTAACTTTTTAGTGTGATTTAATTACTACTTTTCCAAGTACCTTAGTGGTCAGAGATTACTTTGTTAAAGCACCATGGACATCTATAGCTATAATGTCTAAAAAATATTTCAAGAATTTAATGAATCATAGCAGTAGAGTTTTAACCTTATTTTTTGAAGACATTGGAAAGTTTCTATGGGAAAGTGTTATTTCTTTAAAAGTAACTGTGATTTAGCCATAAGACCCCTAGTATACACTGTCAATTATTTTTAAATATCAAATTTCTACTTTAATAAGCTTTTACTTAGAAAACTTAGAAGTTTTTCTGTTTGCTTGTTTGCATCAATACATGTTTAGAACCGCATGGAGTGATGATGTGTGGTTAACTGAAGTTTTATGCTAATAATAGTATATTTAGTATTTTTTTATTTCTCTCCAATAGCTTTTCCAAATTTTTTGTGTGTATGTATATATATATGTGTGTGTGCAAATATATATGTAAATAGACATACGAGTATATACATAAACATATATGTACATAATAAAGTATACAAAAATGGACTTTTTTTCTACCTTACTATAGATATGTCTTCAAGGCAATATTTTGGACAGTCTAGCAGTTTTAGGGTGTACTAAACAATATTTCTAAAAGGTTCTTTAGGTTTTTGGTAGAGTTGAAAAACATTAGAATGCAATTGAATAAAGCTAATAGAACTAAGCCGAGCTTTGTATTTCTGCCAAGAAGGAGAAATGAAAGTAGAATCTTTTACAGGAGGAGCATTGTAGGTAGATGGGAAACCATTGCTAAGGATGAATTGTGAATCAAGGAAAGGTACAAGGAGGTGGACAAGGATCCACATGTTTATCCTTTAGGGTCAGCCACACTGTATCCTTTTCTTAATTTATTTAAAATATTTGTTAAGTGCCTCTTATGTTTTAGGCATGCTGCTGTCTTGTTAGCAGTAGCCACTCTCACTTCTTCCTTCATAAACTTATTTAATTTGTGGCTAACCCATCCCCTCACCTCTCTGTTTAATTTCCCTTGTTCTCGTCTTGTCGTTGACATAGTGCTGCACTTACTGTTTTCCTCTACATGCTCCACAGTGGTCACTAAGAATGCATGAAAGAGCCTTCATGTGGCAGTCGAAGAACAGATATTTAAGTTTCTTTGCAGGCACTCTGGAGGTTAGGAGGGCATCCCAGAAGTTGCACCAGAGGAACAATAGTATATCCTTACAGATTTGTACAGTTTCAAACTGAGTGTCAAGTGAGTTATAGTGGCAAAAACATTGACTTAGAAATCAGGATTTCAAAGCTATAGACCTGGATGTGTTACCACTCTGTGGTACTGTATTATTTTTCTGCCTCACTTGCATCCTCTACAAAATAAAACAGTTTAGATATATGACCACAGGGTCCCTTCCATTGTAAAATTAATCCTATTATTTCAAGAGTAATATCTTAGTCAGGAATTGAACATCTGTTACCTATTCATTTAGTGGATCAGCAACTTATTTAAATTCATTTGTGAAATGTGAATTAATACATCAGGCAAGACTTCCTAAGGTTATTTGTTGATTTCTTTTTGAAGAATCCTGAAATCACCAGGAAGTATAACTAATGAACATTTCAAGATTCATTAGCAGACTGTATTTATTTTTAAAACCATAAAGAAAATTATGAAGTCATCATCATGATTATGTCTCAGTATTATTGTTATATGTCATTATGTACAAGAAACAAATATTCCTGGAGTCATTTCAATTAACTTCATTGCTCTAAATTACTCAAAAGATACGGAGTGTGTTATTACTTCTGGTTGTCCACTTCTTTTTTAAAACAACTATTTATTGTTATTTATAGCCTCCTTCACATTCTATGAAGTCACACTCTGGCTCTCTCTCTTCTTTAGAATAATCTTTTCTTTTATTGTATTTGCCAACCGAAAGGATTTTTAGTGAAACTAAATGATCTAAAATGAATGTTCTGAGTAATTGTTACTCAGTAAACTTCACTGTATCACAGGACATAAAACAGAAATATAATCTCTTTAATCTTGATTCTATTTTCTACATGTTCCATAACTTCCTTCATCAATACAACCAAGCAGCTGAAAGTTAGAAAACTGGTGCTTGTCTTCAAATCCCTTTGCACTTAGGTAGTGGGTGTGAAACAGAAATGCAAGAAACAGAACATATGTGATATATGAATCAAAGTGTAGAGGTTATTTGGTGTGAAACAATGTGATCCTTGTAGCTCCTGCTAAGGTATCATTCATGAAATGTCTGAAGAGGACAGAGTTTTCAATGGCAAAAACAGTCTCCTGGAAATAGACCCTTCATTCAGTCCCTTGATGTATAAAAACAAAGGGATAGCTTTATCTTACTATCTTAAAATAGGTGTCTGCAATTGATACATTAAAAAATACACAGAAATGAATTTGTTCACATTGTTACTCGTTTTTCTTCAAAACTAGCTTCTCCCCATTTCAGATGAAATTCTTAACCAGTCAAGATTGTCACACGTAGCACATGGAAACAGAAATAAATGTGGCTAAGGCATATATATATATATGAAGTAGCCTTTATTTCCTTGTTTCGCAAATAATACTGGCTGAGTTGGTTCATATTTCCTAAAGGTTGTACCTTAACTAGTTTTGCCGACTTTGAACTTGAAGTACTTAGACCAAACTTATAGTAAGTGGATAGAATTTGCACAGCCCAGAATGTAAGTAGCTAGAAGTTTTCTTTAATTCAGGACCTTACGAAGGTGAAATGCATAATTGATAAGAATGGTATCAGTAATGCAGATTTCTGTTTCATTAACCTAAATATTGTTAAACAACAAGCTACAGAGGAAATACAGACGATATCAAGTTACTTTACTCAAACTGGTGAAAATGCATCTGAGTAAGAAAGAGTACGCATAAAAAATTTGTACAGTTCTGACTTACACACAAAATTATATTTTTGTGTGCGCTCCCAATTTTTCTTATTTCGTGCATGGTGCATGTGTGTGCCTAGTTGTTTCTTTGTTTCAGTGGCTGTGTTTCTATTTGCAGAAAAATCTTTGTCTCTACTACTATAACGGCTCTAAGATCTCTGTGTATTGATTACTTCTGCTACTACGGAAGGTGTTTTTTTGTTTGTTTGTTTGTTTTCCTCTCAGCACTGCAGAATGTCATGAATTATTTACACTCCAGAATTCACTTCGCATAGTGTGTTATTACTTCTGGTCAATTTTCTAACCAGAACATTGTATCCTTTGATCATAGCTCTGTGGTGCTTGGAAAGGGGAATGGTGGCTGAGTGGCTCAGCCTGTAATCCCGCGCCTTTGGGAGGCTGAGGTGAGTGGATTGCCTGAGCCCGCGGGTTCAAGACCCGCCTGGGCAACTTGGCGAGACCTCATCTCTACAATAAATAAAAAAAATCAGCCAGGCATGGTAGCGAGTGCCCGTAGTTCTGGCTACTCAGAAGGCTGAGGCGAAAGGATCGCCGGAGCCCAGCGGGTCGAGGCTGCAGTGGCCGGAAGCGGCCACTGCACCACTCCAGTCTGGGCAACAGAGTGAGACACCAACTCAAAAAAAAAAAAAAAAAAAAGAATGTTCTACTGTATATGGTAATCTCCACACTTGGAAATGCACCATCCCTTGGATAGCCTTTATGACACAAAATGTGAAGTTCACTTAAGCCCCAAGTCTCTACACTCCCACATCCTAAACCCCCACCTAAAGAATTTCAGAAATGTTACTATGTAACAATTTTGTCTGGTCCCTAACACTTGTAGCCTCCTTCCCTGCAGTCAGGTCAATAAACGACCTCGTCCAGGTCTATTTACATCATTTTTGAAGTTATTGTATCACTTCTTCTTTCTGTAAATGTTTTGCCTGTGTTTCTTCTAAGTTTACTCTCTGCTCTTTCACATTCTTTTCAGATTCTCCTCCTTTGATCTCTGTATCCACAGGTAGGTTACCGGGGTGGGCAAGTGGCAGAAACTCTGTTGGAATGTCTTTTTTTCTTTCTTCTACTTATAGATAATTTGAACTTGAACTGTGGTCTATCTAATACTGAAGTCATGGGTCTTTTGTGGATTAACTCTTACCCTTCTTGTTTTATTGTTTTGGGAAGATGAGGAAAAGATTTGAAAATGGTCACTATTACTCTCCAAACTTCCTATGTTTATATTTTAAATAAAGATATTGTAACAATCTGTAAGTATTGCTGGGGGATTGTATGCTATATCATAAATGTAACAGTTCAAACATCCTATCTAGAATAGATTTACTCATTAGATGAACAAGTCTTCATTTTCTTTTATCTGGTGGGTGATTTCTTGATGATTAATTGACATAATACAAGGGACATATTTTGTCAGCTGAATTGACTTAATAATTGGTACTTGTCATTGTTACCCATAATAAGAATGGGTATTCTGTTTCCCATTTCTGGCCAATCCAAGCTCTGAATCCTTGTTATATAGTAAGATGCTATTCTGTTAGGGTTTTAAAAAAGATATTAAAAAGAAAAAACACCAAAGAGGCAGTAAAAAAATTTAAAGATTATATCTGATTGGGACTTGCTATGCAGTTTTATGAATATCAGAAGAGTTCTTGGCTGTTATAATGCCTCAGGTGTTTAATTTCAACTTTCCCTCTGGGTAGCTATGCATATTGGAGGATATATGTTTTTGTAAGCATTCTTGAATCATTTTTGGAATAATAGCATGTATAACATGAGCAAAGAAACAAAAAATTAACCATGCATTTCTTTTGCCATCTTTAGAGAAATAATTTATATTAACTGATGACTAACAATCTTACAAATTTAACAATAAGGTGCTATCACTCTAACATGACAAAATATTCATTTCAATAATCTGATTTCTTTGTAATCTTATATATAATGGAAAAATAAGAGGAAAAAAATGAGAACTTGATTTCATTTTTATAGATTAAATATATTAAATCTTAAGCTAAACTAAGAGTAGATTTTTAAAAATTGCTTCAGTTACTTTGACTATCTTTCTGTAAGTTTGAAGTTTGGCTTTATTACAAGAGCATTTAGTTCTCTATAAAATTTATTTATACACACACACACACACACACACACATATATATATATAACAATATATATATATTTTTTAGTTGGAATCTCACTCTGTTGCCCAGGCTGGAATGTAGTGACACACTCACAGCCACCACAGGCTTGACCTGCCGGGTTCAGGCAATCCTTTTTTTACCAGGCTTCCAAGTAGCTGGAACTACAGGCATGTGCTACCATGCCTGGCTAATTTTTTGATTTGTTGTAGAGATGAGGTCTTGCCAAGTTGCCCAGGTTGGTCTCAAAACCATGGGCTCAGGTAATCCTCTAGCCTCAACCTCCCAAAGTGCTGGGATTGCAGGCTTAAGCCACCACGCCTGGCTTATATTTTATTATTGTAATATACAATATATGATTATATAATTATAAAATCAATTAACGTATTTATGATAGATTATAACATTAAATAAAGTACAATAGTTATTATTACTATATTATACTATTATAGCACTTATGATAGTATCATATATAAAACATCTAGGTATATTCAATGTATTTTAAATATTTATGATAATAAATATAGCATTTTTCATGAAGATTTGACTTTCATTGTATTGAGCTATATACATGTCAATATTCCTTATGTGATTTGAGTTCTTTGAGGATACAAATTTTGGTTGTATATTCCAGTACATAATAGATATTCCCTAAATTTCTGTTCCTTAAACTACACTCCTTTACATGCAGAGTCCTTGAAATATTAATAATTTTCTTTCGAAAGAGAAAGTGTTATATACCAAACATGTTTTTAAATTCCAGCTGGACTTCTCAGGGACCTTGATTAGATCATATGTGTTGCGAATTCCTACAGGAGAAATTATACTGTGAATGGTTGCAGTTATTCATTTGTGAATTCTTTCATTCATTCAGTAAATTGTTTTTAGTGCTTCAGTGTTACCATTTTTTCTTAAGACTTAAATAGTGAATAGGTAGGCAGAGTCTTCTCCATGGCTTTCTCCCTTGACATAGTATTTTTTTTCCCCCCAAGGAATGCTTCCCGGAAATATCTACTACTCTTCCTCAAATATTTTTTGAATTAATATATTTATATAATGCTATATATTTCTCCCTTCTACTGGTGCTGTTTTCACAACTCTTTATAGATACACAGATGCCCAATCACTTCTATAAAGCCTGACTAACATCAAATATTTATCAAATATCCACATGCCAGTTATTGCAAATAAATGAACATTGAGCTCATTAAATAAAATGGCAAATCAAAATTGTCCAGTCCTACTCATCTCTGATATTACTTTCATACTAATTTTATTTGGTTATTTATCATTTTATTTCTAAACTTCCCCTAAGCTTAACATTTACAAGTGTGATTATTTCCTTGGGAGTGTATTTTCTTTTAAGTAATTGCAGAATTGCAGGAATGTTAGAAAATTAAGGGTTTGATTATGTTGGTACCTGATCATCTTAAAAAATGATTTTGTGTTCCAAAACCGGATTTGGCCAACAGTAGGACTGATTTGGAATTTTGAAAATTCCCACAAAGAGACTGTTGCTGGAAAATGATGCAGAACGGAGAGCAGGGACATCGGACCAAGAAGATGCTTCATCATCAGAGAGAGAAACAGGCTCCAAACAGTGGCGGTCCATGGAGAGTTGTTGATGATTGTTGTGTCAAAGTTCTTGTTCTTACTCTTCATTGACAGAGAGCTGACACGCACTTAGCTGTGTCAGGAAATGTGTTTTTAACATTTGAGAGGTGAGAAGAGAGCCAGAAAGGATGCTTTGGGACCTTTAAATGATCATACAACTTAAACTAGATATTTATCCTGTAGAAATAGTCATATAGAGTTATAAGTATGAAAATCTGGCTCCACTGCTTTATATTCTCTGAAGAGCTTAATATTTCATCTTATTTTATCCAGCAACAATAATGTGCTTCACCTGCATTTAGCATTATGAAGTAGATATTTAAATGAACTAAATACTGGGAATTTTTGCTCTGATATAGCCTTTAATAATTATTTTTAAAACTTCAAATTCCCTTTTTTATAGATATCGGTTTTATTTTTTTAAAATATTTTTGTTGGAGACTTTTTATTTTTATTATTATTAAGTTTTTAGAGGCAGAGTCTGCTATGTTACCCAGGGCGAAGTTTAACTTTTGGGCTCAAACGATCCTCCTGCCACAGGGTCCCAAGTAGTTGGGATTACAGGTACGTACTACTGCACCAGGCTCATAATTACTTTTTTTGGAAACATTTTTTGCTCTCTCATCAGCAGTATTTGACCAGTCCAAGGACAAATTGTGCTTTTGTCCTCTTCTTTCTAGAGTCAACACAGTGTTGTGGAATAAACAAGTATAAAAATATTTGGATGTTATTTCAAATTTAGTTTATAAGTACTCTAAAAGTCAAAACTGCTTCAGAATAAGGGCAGACTATTTTGCATTTCCTTTTGTGCAGTAATTTCTGTTTTGTCTCAGGGAAGAGCTATGGGGTTAGTACAAGTAATCCCTCACATTTGTTCTTCATGCTCCACGCTAGATATAAACAAGAAGAGCGTGATGACTGAAAGACAGCGTTTGTCAAAGGGGCTGCAGCCTGCTCTGCCCCCATATGGGCTTCTAACGACGGTGCTCACAATTTAGGGTTAGTCACCACAGGTGGGAAACTCTTCGTTCTAACATCTCATGAAGGCAGCACATGACAGAAGATTTGATACATTTGACAAAAGACTGGTTAAGGAGAATGGAATTCACACTGTGTAGTTTTCTCACAGTCAATTTCAGGTTTTAGGTGAAGAACAAAACAGAACAAAATAGCACACAGTCTGGTGTTTGCCCCCTGCACATGGAGCATATGGTCATTCAAGGACCTTGCTGGTCATCACTTTGTTTCTCTGGATCTTCGATTCCATGATCTGGCCTGGCCCCTCACATCTCACAGATTCATGTCCTATTGATCACTTCCTTGAACTCAAGCCCATATTCTCATTCTGGTGAGCTATGTTTATGTCTGCAATTGCTCAAATGGCATCTGTGAAGCATCGAGCTATTGTGCCTGTGTTTCTACTGGCTTCAGTTATTTCTCTTCCTATTTTCTATGGCACAAATAAGTGCAATTTTTGGAAAACAGATTTTTTTCAGTGTGAATGATTCTGCTAACACTGTA
Organism: Tarsius wallacei; assembly: GCA_963574415.1. Taxonomy (NCBI): domain Eukaryota; kingdom Metazoa; phylum Chordata; class Mammalia; order Primates; family Tarsiidae; genus Tarsius; species Tarsius wallacei. Next base: position 5,839 of record CAUYQG010036485.1, on the reverse strand, counting down.
AAAATCTGTCTACTACAAAAGGCCTTCTGCACCAGGGGTAAGTGGGTTTTGGATTTTGTTGACCTCCCTCAATTTAGATAGAGAAAAGTTATACAAAAAAGTCAATTTTTGTATTGCCTGGAAGACAATTTCTCTCTTAGGCTACTCACAAACTTTTGTTTCTCAGAATGTCTTTGCCTCTTGCTACCAAATCTACTGAACTACAATAGAAAGGATTAAAATTATTTCACTTGCTTTCTAGATGGTGGTTTAGCTAAGAAGGCGGGACGTATGTATCTTGTCAAGAAGCTGGTTTTTATAGACTGATTCAGAGTTTCCTAAATTATTGTTGTTTATCTGAAGCCTAAGATTGGGATACAATACGTAGTCTGGAGATATTATTGGTGATCTGTAGGGACAATGGCTTAAGATATAAAGTGCATTGGACACTGTATGACACAGAGTAAGTGCTATATAACTGTCATGTATTATTATTGTTATTATTGCTGATTTTACTCACTTTGAGACTACAAGAGAGCTACTGATGAAGGAAACAGAAAAAATGTATTTTCTCCTAAAATAGTCTTGTCATAGGAGAATGCAGGAATCAATTAGTGTGACCCCTGCCAAAACTCCAACCTGCCAATTGTAAGAATGTATACAATCATAAGCATCTTCTACCTGACATATTTTCTTCTATATAATGCTTCCAAATACTTTGTCATTTTTTTCTTCAAATAAATGTTCACATTGAGACTTTTTAGATGTGGCTTCTGTCTCTCAAGTTTCAGAAGTGGTAGCAGGAGTATATGCCTATTTTAGGTCACGAGCTCTACTCATTAGAAAAGAAGGTAATATTTCAAGTGGGTACAGAAGATAAAGGAACAATGGCACAAATGAGTTGATGTGAAGGTTTTATTTAAGTCAGTGGCAGCTTGAAAGGTTTATTGGCGACTTAGCTAACACAGACCTGGATTCAGAGTCTGAAGATCTAAGGATGGCTACTAGCTTGAGCTTTGTATCAATCACTTAACTTTGGTTTCTTCGCTCTTAAAAAGTGGATAAAATTACAAACCAAAACCAATAGGGGATAGAAGAATGGTTATGTAGGGATTTGGGGCATCAAGATTCTCAGAACATATTCTTTAAATATTGTATTTTCCTTATAGTATTTGAAAAAGGTTAATCTTTTTCTTTTTCTCCAAAGTTCTGGACTGTGTTCTGCTGGAGCCCATCAATTATGACCCTACATCGTTAAAAAAATGTTTCAAAATGAATATTATGAGGTGTCAAGGTAATGAAAGCAGATAAAGTCTGCTTCTGGTCAAGAATTTTTTTTTTTAACTTGGCTCTGTTTTGGTTTTGATTAGAGTTTAATAATGTCCTTTAAAATTATACATAGAGTAATAAATAACTGATATTTATGTGGCATTTTATTGTTTTGCAAATTCTGGCACATGTTATCTCACTTAAACATCCCAACAACTTTATGTAAAATTGCCTGAGGAATTTGGATTTCAGAGCTATTAAATAGCTCGCCCAAGGACACACAGCTGGCAAGAGGTGGAACTCAAACATAGCCTTTCCTGCTTCAAATCCAGTGCTCTTTCCAATACCCACCACAGCCGCATCAAAGACAAAGAGACATTATCCCCCAGACTTACATCTGATGAACATTATGATCAGTATGTATTGTACTGTCTATGGTAAAAACCTATATAATGAAATTAATGATAAAACAAATGGTCTGATTCTCGCAGGCACTCCTCTTAACCACCCTTACCCCCAGTTCCTCAAACCCCAAAGCTTTTTATTGATCTTTAATAGGCGAGCACTCTTCTTAATTTACTTGAGCAGCTCTTGGATAATATGTCCTCATGCATGATGAAAAATGAATTTGCGTGTTTTTTAAGGTTCAATCTCGAATTTGTACTTTTTACATGATGTTCTCATATATCACAAAACAAATTCCCAAACATATTTTGGCAAAGAAATGGAGGAGTGATTTGAATTATAATGCTGCTGGCAAAACTGTAGGCATCATTGGTAATTAAGTCCAATCTGACATGTTTATCATTTAGTGCAAACAATGTCATCTGATCTCGTTTTCTTGGTTCTTGCTATTTTTCAATGCTTCACCTCTTCAGTCTACTTGTTGGCATTGATTATTAAACAGTTAGCTTTTTAAAGTGAGGAGACTCTCCGTAGCTATCTCATACATTTGAAACATTTGATTATAAATTTACCGCATACATTGTTTCTATGAGCTATAATAGAAAGACCTAATATGGCTGATATGAAGTCATGCTAGCTTTGTGTTGGATGCTTATTTTCTTTATCTTTTAGCCTTTTAAATTGCTTTTAGTCTTTTAAATTGCAAAGATGCCACGATCACATTACATGCCTTATGAGTGAACACATAAAGTTCAGTCCTGCCACCTTATGTTCAATAGATTTTCCGTCTTGGTTTGATCTTATGTCCTCACTGCACTCTGAATGAACAGGCAGGTCCTACTTAGCTCCTATGAGACTACCCATTGCACTGCCTTGTGACTGGCTATTCACTTATTTGTCTCGTTACCTACACTGCAAACTCTTGTAGGAAAAGGGTTTTATTGTGTTGGAATTTTTACTCCAGCTTACAGAACAGTTTTTTGGCACATATAAATTATTCACTAAATGTCTGGTGGATAAATAAATTATCATTGAACCAAATGAATTGAGACAGCAACCTTGTTCTGTCATTTCCTGGCTATCTTCCTTGGGCACAATGCTCACTTAGTCTCTAGCTATAAAATGAAGGCGATGATAATGTTATTCTCAGAGTCTAATGTCATAGTTAGTTAGACTGTGCTTTTGAAACTTTTAATACTGTGAATTGCTCTTCAAATGATGATTGTACTATTTTAGCTTTGTATATTTTACTTTCCATGAATATACCATAAATACTTTTTTAGCTTTAGTACAGGTCTGAATTATTGCAAAAGCAAAGCAATAAAGCCTATAAACCTCCTTCCTACCTTTTATTCCATACTGCTTCCAGACTAACCATTACAAAATAAGACGTCATTTCTTTACTCCACACCCTTCAACAAAGTCTTACATGTCTTAATCACTGCCACATTCCTGACTCCTAATCCAATGCCTGATACTCATGCATAGAAGTCTCCGCTAGGTTTATAATCAACATCTGGAGGCCTCCTGAGAAAGGCATAGAAGAACCTTTCTCCGATGCCTTGTCTGATCTCCCCAGCCTCCAATCTTACTCCAGCAAGTCTTGGACACATGTCCAGGGCTTTAACCATAGAAAGCAACCAGGAATTCCTCAAACAGGCTATGCTCTTTCACACCCCAGTGCCTTTGCATATGCTTTTCCTTTCTTCCAAGAAGGCAGACCTCTCTACCCCACGGGAGCACTCAGCAAGTGTTTATTCCTTATAACTTGGCTTCATGTTGGCCTTCTGATCAAAGCACTTTCCTGTTAGCTGGCACAGAGTTCCTGTCACTTGAGCTCCCACAGCATGCTGCACTTAAGCATGGTTGCACAGTACACCAATAACCTGTAATCATTGTCCACATGTGCTTTTCTTAACTAGATGATGAGCTCGTTTTGTGCCTCCTGAAAGCATATTTGTACATCTAATCCTTAACTGTACTCCACAATATGATAATAAAAAATACTGAAAAAAAAAAAAAGAAATGCAATGTCTGTATTCCCTGCACCTAATGCAGGACTTGGTATTCCATAAGCACTCAGTAAATGGTTCTGGAATGAATTATTATACAACCTTTGTTACTATAATTTTGTTGGCAACAGTATTCCTCCACTAGAAGTTGCTTCATCATTCCATTATTGTGGAAGTGTTAGAGATTTCTAATTATTTTGTATGTAGATTCTTCTTTTAATTTAACTTTCCACTGATTATAAATTATCAGGAAATGATATTCTAAAATAAAATTTCTGATAAATGATGCCTTACAATTGTTAGCTTGAATTAGAGTAAAATAATACCTTTGTGAGGTCTTTGCTGGTAGGTACTTTGTATGCATAGTCAGATACTTAAGTAGGCAGTTGTCTGTATAAAACATGTTAGGTAATTTGAGTGCATGTGTAACGTTAATTTATATAATGAGTGTATAAAGCAGAAAACTAAGTAGCAAAATGGGTAAACAGTATGAGGAGGCAATTCATAGAAGGGAAACTATGAATGGCTTTCAAGTTTATGAAGAAATACTCAAATGCATAAGTAATGCAAGAGATGCAAATTAAAACATCAATACACATTATTTACTTCACTCCAATCAGCATGGCCTAAATTAAGGAAAATGGTTACTGCTGAGAGATGGCAAAGGTGTGGGATGATATGATTCTTTGCATTGCTAGTGAAAGTGTAGACCATGCAGTCATTCTGAAAAGAGATTTTACAGTACTTAGAAAATTAATCCTATTTTGTAACAGGAAGATGAAGGCAGCCTAGGTATCCAGTGCGAGTAAACAAGGTCAGAAATGTAGTGGGTGCAACTTCCAGAGTAGAATATAGCAGTTGGAAACAACAGAACTGATGGCATACAACAATGTGTATAAATAATAAAATCACAATGTTTAGTAAAAAATGTAAGAAATAAAATGCAGTATATGTTTGTTCTTTCCAATATACCAAAGTAGAGTAGTAGTCTTGTTTTCTTTCGTATGCATTAATGGCAATGAGATAATAGGATTACAGTTTGTCTTGTCCTACTAGGAAAGTGCAAACATCTATAGTAATGTTACATAGTTATGTAGCATTTTCCAAAGCTATGGCTATTTTCTAAGAAGCTATATTAAAATGTACTTATTAAAAAATGAAGGTAGATTTTTTTCCCTCTACAATGTATGCATGTGAGAAAAAAGAATTTTATTTTAGAACATTGATACTTTCCTTAATATTTTAAGCTAGATTTGTGGAATTGCTTCATATTTTAAACTTTATTCTTTTCTCTGAAAAGGAAATGGAGGTCAAAGTATTAAGGAGAAATAATTATAAAGCATTTAAAATTCTTGGTTTATTTAAGAACCCAATAGGTCAATTATTTTCTTTTTCATGGTATTTTTTACATAGGCTGCTTTGTTAAGTGTTTTCCACTTTCTGTTAAAATTCGGAGGCTAGCAGAGATGTTAAACTAACCCTGCTTTTTACAATGATAATTATAATATGGGTGGCAGAGATAGAGAGTAGTGAGTGAAAGATACTTCAAAGTAGCAAAGCTGACAACTATGCAATTGTGTGGACCCATCTACAAGCTTAAGTATGACTCTCCGTTTCTGCTCTCCATGTTTCTCCAATTAGAAGCTCTCATGATTGTAGTCAACCAGTCGATTTTATTTGCTTTTAGATGTATTTAGGATGAGTAAATCCTGTGAAGTCTCTCTTTTAAATATCTTTCTAGGACTTCACAGCAACTTGGATGGATTTAGAGTCTATGATACTCAGGGATCTATTACAGGAACAAAGAACAGAGTTCTATATGTTCTCACTCATAAGTGGACCCTGAACATTTACCATAATACTATAAGAAAGGGATTGGCAATAGCAGGATCCTGCCTGGGTGGGGGTGGGGACATAACATAAATAAGGGTATCTGATCTCAAACCAGGCAAAGTAGGGACAAAAAAGAGGCCCAAACTTTACCTGTACAGTGTCCACTTGTTTTTTTTTTTGTTTGTTTGTTTTTTTTTTGTTTTTTTTTTTTTGAGTTGGCGTCTCACTCCGTCACCCAGACTGGAGTGCAGTGGCCGCTTCCGGCCACCGCAGCCTCGACCCGCTGGGCTCCGGCGATCCTTCCGCCTCAGCCTTCCGAGTAGCCGGAATTACAGGCGCGC
>CAUYQG010036482.1:0-13305 GCA_963574415.1 Tarsius wallacei | reverse complement strand
ATTAACTGAAAAAAAAGCCCTTTCAGATTCATATTCCGAGATGAAAATTTCCTTCATATAATCAGAAATATTACTTCTGACTTAAAATGTAAAGACAAGGCAAAGAAAAGCAGATAAGCGCTCATGGAAACCAATTCAGTGAAATATAGAGTAAAATGGAAACTATAAAGAAAACATAAATTCTAAACAATAATGAATGATGGACATTATCTGAATAAAGAGAAAACAGATCATTGGAAAGAAAGATTAATGAGGGAAAACAAGTGTGCTCTCAAGGTTTTGTGCTCTAGACTTAAAAACTGTCTCATCTAATAACCCCCAAATTACTAAACAAAAACAAAACATATTGAATTTTCAGTTTACTGAAAAAAGGAAGTTTCATACACATTCAGACATAAATAAATAAATGCATGTAAAAAAGAAAAATTTTTCAATTTTGACACAAATTACTGTGCAATAATGAAATAACATATACAGAGCTTTTTGTAATGTAGGTTATTACTGAATGTTTCTATGACAAGCCAAGTTACTGACTACAAGTAAAAAAAAATAGAAAGAAAAACTGTATGCTTCTGTTCTTAGAAAAAATTATTCTCACATTCTGACATACATATCTGAACTTGCACTGTAACTGACTGATAGATGAGTCAGATATGAGCTCATAAAAAGGGAAGATGTGGTAAATAAATTATCAGTCAACCAAAGTTACCTAAATCTGAGCAAGCACTTAATATACTTTTACAATAGTGTAAGAGTCAGAAATCACATAATATTAGTAAAAAAAAATTAATAGCAACATTAAATATAGATTTTAAAACAAGGCTGTATATTTAAAAATTAGTATGGTATAAGAAAGAAAGAAGGAAGTAAAAGCAAGTTAAGACTTTATTTTATACATGTGGTTTTAGTAGATACTCTTTTCTTCTACAAACTTATAATCTCAATATGTATATTGTGCTGTGTGGTTAAAGAAAAATATACATGTTAGAAAGAATGGATCTAATATGACAATGAAAGCCTGTAGGCTGCAGTTCTCCCAGTGAGACTCACTGACTTGTCACTGAAACTAGCATCTCCGAGTATGATCAACACCAAACCCATCGAGGTTGCTGCGAAGTCCATATGTTTGTCCTTCTTTATGGCTGCATAATATTCCATTGTGTATATGTACCACATTTTCTTTGTCCAGTCCAGCTTCGATGAACAGCATGGTTGGTTCCATGTTTTTGCTATTGTGAATAGAGCTGTAAGAAACAAAGAAGAGAGTACTATATGTTCTCACTCATAAGCGGACCTTGAACAATTATCCTAATACTATAAGAAAGGGATTGGCAGTAGTGGGAAACTGTCAGGGTGGGGGTGGGATTGGCATTTTGAGGGAAACTGCTAGGGGAGGGAAGGGCATACCTCATCAACAAGGGTACCTGCATGATCAATGTTTGTATACTTAACCTTGAATTGTACCCCACATCTTTATAATAAATAATAAATAAATAAATAACCCAGAAACAAAAAGTCAAAAGATAAAAATAAAAAAGAAGCTAGCATCTCCTTATAACCTTCGCTGATGAGCTGGAGGCCTATTCAGCCTTTCTGTTTCCAGTTGCCCAAACCCATAACTGCTCCCTGCTTCCCCTTTAGGGGTCCTCAGTCAGCTTTGGCGAGTGAGAACCAATCACTGTACACATGGCTCTTCAAGCATCAGTTGGTGGGAGCAGAGCAATGCCCAAGGCTCAGTCCCCTTCACACGGGTCTTCTGCGTTCTAACTGCATGCCGCCTTCTCACAGTTCAAGTTAAGCACCGTGGCCCAACTGAAATGAACACTTTCCTCACTTTTCTGTTTATCTAAATAGGCCGTTACTGGCATCAGTTCCTCACTTTATCCAACTCACCACCGGATGCCGAAACATGGAAGACATAGAAGTGTATCCAGAGTGCACAGAAGTCATCTAAGCTATGAGGCCACTGACTTCACAGTTGTCTCCACCGACATCCCTACATGCTGGTTTTAATTGGGAGTCGTTGTTAGAGTTCATTAAAATTTTCCCAGGTATTTACCGGGAGCAGGCCAAGCTAATTTTTTGTGTCACTGTAGTCTCTGTGATAAGCTGCCTCCAGTTTTCCATGACTTTTGATTTCCATGTCCTTATATAGTACCTTTTCACAACTTCTGTTCAGCAGGAGATGCAGCCACCCCTTTCTTGCAGTGCCCAGCAGCAAGAGAAGAGGCAGTGTTAAAGACAGCTTCAGACATAGCACAAAGGCAGTGAGGGTGAGACTCTGTCAGATCTGGATTTAAAGATTTAGCCTTTTATTGCCCTGTAATTTCAGACAATTTACTCAAACACTTTGCGTTCAGTATTCTCGTCAATGAAATGTTAATAGAGTTTATAGCAGATGCTGTGAATATTTCATCCATATGACCCTGGACAGAGCCCAGAGTCATTTCAGACAGTTTGCATTCATACTCCTGGCTCTCTGTGTTCACAGTCAAAGGACTTTCCATGACTGCAGAGCCGCTCAGCCCTTGTGCAGGATGGGCTGAAAGTGCCCACCAGCAAACAGCTCTCATCTTCTGAGATGAGGTCCTGGTGCATTAACTCTTGGGTGTTAACAGCCTGCCCTGCGTGAGTACTGAACAGCTTTGCAGTCGCAGAAAATCCTCTGACTGAGAAACATAGAGAGCTGGATATCTGTTTGCTGGAGCCAGTACCTCAGTTTACTTGCTGGTGATAATCTAAAGCCTTTGCCTTGTGGCCTTTCAGCAGGCTTCAAATAAATCTAGCCACAGGTTTTTATGATGGTAACTCACTCAGTGCTACACGATTTGTTGGCTTTTCACCCTTCCTGGTCCTTCTTCTATCACAGAGCTTCCAGGGAGCACTTCCACATCAACTACTATTCTTAAATCCCTGTCTCAGTGCTTGCACTGGCCCAAGGGGAATTACAACTAATGTAGCACAGGAAGGTGAAATTACTACTCATGATGATTAAACAAACAGATTATCTATAAAATGTGCAGCACAAAATCTGGTACAAAATAGAACTTTGATGAACAAAATCTCCCTTCTTCCTTACCAGTGTTGTGTGTTAGATACCCTTCTTATCTTGTCAGAGTTAAAACCCACATGAAAAGGTAAATGAACCAAAAAATGGAGATAAAAAGTAAGCTGTATTCCTGTTAGAGATGTTGTAAACGTGGTTTAGGTCTGTAGTCACAATTTGATTTCAAAACCAGAAATGTAGAATTAGAACCACTTACGCACCTTAACATAGGGACACTGAAAATGGAAAGGTCTCAAATGCAGGGCCCAAGTTTATGGATTCAAGTGCAGATTAATGCAGGAGAAAAAGAAAGGAACAGAGCATGTATTCCCAGTTCTTCTTTCTCAACAAGTTGTAGATGCTGAGAGCCAGATTTCTTACTGTCAGAGAAAGAGGTTATGAATAAGCAGGAAGGAATGTTAGAATATACCCTGTAATGCTAGATTAAGGTAGGCGGTATCAGAACAAATTCATATTTATTTGAGTGAAGAGGTGATGCATAAGTAAATAAATGGATGAATTATATGTCAATAGATAGATGATAACTATATAGATATAAAGTAATAAACAGAGTCATGTATATCTACATTTTTTAGAATAAGCACAAATATCTGTAGCTGTGTCCACAGTGCCTGTGTTTCCTTTGAGAATATCATCATCTGACAGAAGAAACCATGGCCTGCTAGAAGTGCTTGATTCCAGGCCAGGACAAGGAAAACACAAGATGAGGCAGACCACCTGGGCGGTGCCATAAAAGAGTGAAGCACTTACAAGATAAATCAGTAGAAGAGGAGGACATGCCGAAAAGACACAGGTGCCGATGTGAAAGAGCTCTCAATGGCCAATACAGGAACAAGGAGAGTAACAAAGAAGTCATGATAATCGCGTATGAGATACCAAGGAACAAAAATAAGCACCCTCGAGTCCATATTAACATATGTAAATAATTAAATATATAAATGAAAGAGGATAAGGGACAAGTATCCTTAGAGAACAGTTCCAAATAATAAATAAGAGGAAGAGACATTCACATTATAATATCATAGCAATAATTGCCACAGACCACATCCATGGAGAATGTCAACATTAGTGGGCAAAATTTTAAAGAGAGATGAATATTTGCATAGCGTAAAAATATGTGTTATTTTCTGGAGTGATTTTAACTTGTAGCTTAATGTTCCTTGATGACTGGACTTCGTGACTTGCTCCTAACAGTATGTGGAATGGGAAGAAATAGTACCTAGACAATGGAAACAGAATCAGGCAAGATCCATTCTAACTGAGTGATAAAGGTTAAAATTCATATACCCCAGATATGATGGGATGAGAAAGACACTTCACCTTTGTATTATTAAAAAAAAAAGAACCCACACCATGATAAGCCATTAAGCAAATTCAAATTGAGGGACATTCTGAAAAACACTTGCACAGAACTCTTCAAAGTTGTCCGAGTTTGGAAATCAAAGACCTAGAGACTCTCGTGGATAGCAGACTAAGAAGTTTTGATGCACTGTGGGCTCTTGTACTGGTCGTGCAACAGAAAAAGGGCATCTGTGGAAAACTGCTGCAATCTAAATATTGTATGTGGTTTAGTTAAATTTAATAGGAACATTTTCCAGGAAAAAGAAACACTTTAACATTCTCGCTTTGTGAACTTTGTGTAGAACCAGCATTCTAAGCCTTGTGTTACCAGACCTCAAGTTCAATTTTGTAAACAAAAATAAATCATACTTTTAAAAACACATTGGCTCGATACCACATCTCTTATTGAGTTTCTTCATATGAGAGTTTAGAGTTAAAAATGGTCACAGTATTGGCTCTACATGAATGACACTTAGAAAATAAGGCAATGCAGGAATCGTCGGACAGGTATCTTCTCTAAGCGCAGTCCTTAGTACTGCCATACGCCATTGCCAAATCTTATAGTATCTAAGGAATTTCCTCTTCATTCCTTTCTTAACCCTGAATGCAGCCAGTCTAGTGATGCTTACTAGTCTTGCATTAGTCTGCCTTGATCTTGCCTGACATATGAACCCAGACCATACCTGTGTGGCTCAAAGTCAAGCTACAGTAGTCTGTTCCCTAAAGCCAGTACCATTTGGCATCTTAGGCCCTCATCCCCACATCCCTGCCTTTTGTAAAAATAGCCACCCCTATTTGGACAATGCTGTCATAAATTGCAGTGACCTGTCAATCATATATGCCTGGAAGTTTCAGTCTTGTTGATCTGAAGTAAAGTTCAACAGTAACGTGGTAAAAACTCCTTAGGGAGTCAACAAAGGCTACTGGACACCACCACAACCAAACAGCAATTCTTATTTTCCCTAATCAGTTCTACTCAGTCTTTGTATTTGTCTTTGTCCTTAAGAAATAAAAAACACACTGGATGTAAAATAGTTTAATATAAAGAAGTATGATTTTAAAAGTAGTTATAAGATATCAGTAAATATATGGGGCTGAGTGTGGTGGATTATGCTGGTAATCTCAGCACTTTGGGAGACCAAAGCAAGAGGATCACTTGAGGCCAGGAGTTCGAGACTAGCCTGGGCAACATTATGAAAACCCATCACTACAAAAAATAGAAAATTAACTGTGTGAGGTGATGCAAGCCTGGAGTTTCAGCTACCTAGGAGACTGAGGCTGAAGGATTATTTGAGTCCAGGGATTCAAGGCAGCTGCGAGCTAATTATACTAAAGCATTGCTGGACTCCATCTCGGATGATAGAGCTAGACCCTGCCTCTAAAAAAAAGAAGAAAAAAAGTATAGTCACCCTAAGGCTGAAGGAGAGTACACAAGGTTGGATAAACTTGGAATAGAGACTTCTTCCCAAGACTGAGGTTCACAACTTGCTGTAGAAGGTTTAGTTCAGCCCAACTAGAAAGTTTCAAGATTCTCCCAGGCTGGGGCTGGTCTGGAAGTCACTAAGCAATCTAAAAGCAACCATGCTGAGTGCACGTGTCCTGCAGTCAGGTGATCGTCGACCGATGATGTGGGTGTGCAGAAGGCGTGGAAACCCATGGCACAGGAGAGGTGTGCCAGGGGCTTCCGAGCAGGCTGTGGCTGGTGTGATCAGTAGGCCTTCAGGGCACCAACTTCCACATTGAGAAGGGGCAGAACAGTCATCACCAGACTAGGGCAGACGAGGGTCCATGCATTCTGGGTGTGTGCTAGGCACAGCTCCACACGATATCCTTACCTCCACTTCTCCACTCCTTTCAGCAGCCAGAAACAACAGGGCATCCCATATCTCCTGCAATGACTTCTCAGCACCTTCCATTAAGACAGCTTAACATCTTGCTCATCATAAAGGAGAGATTTTTCTTAAAGAATTCTGTTCATTATGGCAGGGCATATATTGAAATTTGGCTCTGAGAGGCAGGAACTTGATAACTGGCACACTCTTCTTCTTAAGGTCCCCATTTTACTGGGCATCTAATAAATATAAATTATAACACTGACTGGATTGAAATTGACCACCTGAAAACAAAACTGCATGTCTATTTTCTTTATTTTTAAAGATGTGGGATACAATTCAAGATTTGGTAGACAAGTGGTCATTATACTGGTAAAGTTTAGGCCTCCCTTCCGTACGCACTTTGCCTGGTTTGAGATCAGGTACCCTTGCTGTTGTTGTGTCCTCCCTCCCCCACCTACCCCAGAAGTATCCTGCTGCTATCAATCCCTTTCTTACAATATTTTGGTAAATGTTCAAGGTCTGCTTATGAGTGAGAACATGTGGTACTCTGTTCTTCGTTTCTGTGACAGATCACTGAGTGTGATAAACTCTGAATGCATCCAAGTTGCTGCAAAGTCCACATGTTTGCCCTTCTTTATGGCTGCATAATATTCCATTGTTGGATTTTAAAAATGTAGTACACAAATGCCAGTTTTTCTTTTCCATTTTTCCTTCTTCTCCAAGATCTTGGCCACATAATTCTTCACCACCTATTGGCTCTCCAATATTTTAAGGACTTTTTTTTTTTTTGAGTTGGAGTCTCACTCTCACTCAGACTGGAGTGCAATGGCCGCTCCTGGTCACTGCAGTCTTGACCTGCTGGGCTCTGGCGATCCTTCCGCCTCAGCTTTCCGATCAGCCGGAATTACCGGCACGCGCTACCATGCCTGGCTGATTTTTTGATTTATTGAGAAATGAGGTCTCGCCAAGTTGCCCAGGCGGGTCTTGAACCCACGGGCTCAAGCAATCCACTCACCTCAGCCTCCCCAAGCAAGGGATTACAGGCTGAGCCACCGAGCCCGGCTCCCAGTGAGTAGTCTTTCAAGCCTTGCTCCCTTCCCTTCCTTCCCCCTTTAAGAGACCCCAGTGTCTGTTCTTCCCATCTTTATGTCCGTGTGTACCCAGTGTTTAGCTCCCAATTTTAAGTGAGAACATACAGTATTCGGTTTTCTGTTTCTGTAAATACAGTTTCCTGTTTAATCTTTAAAACTCCTCTTATAATGGAGGCATTTTCTCATTTCATGTGTGGGAAACCTAAGACCTAGTGAAGTTTTAGATACCAGAGCTGTGATTCTAAAGCCAAGTCTGATTTGCAAGCTATTTTTCACCTCATTGCCTAAAATGAGATTTCTCCTCTAGTTAAGGGGGAGAGATTAACAAATGGTAAGATTAATAGCTAGCAAAAAACAGACTGAAATCCTTTAGTGATGATGGAGTGCTGAGTAGATTTGTTTTTAGAGAAACCAATCTCCTCGAAGTGACTTTGGACAGTCAAAAGAACATTTATCAGTGTCATGTCAATCATGCCATGAAAAATGGCTTTTTTTCCCCCTCAAAGAGAGCTTATATTTTTATTTTTTGAAGCCAATTGATTTTTTTGTTGGGCCTCAAGGACCTTTCTCTTTTAGTATGTATGCTTTTGTGACTTCCAGCCTTGATTCTAGAAAAAAGGACTATTTTTGTCTTCATTATTGCCCACAGAAAAGATCTGAAATCCTGTGATTAATAAATAATTCTCACTCTCATTTTCTAAGGTAGGGCTTTTATACTGAAGGTAGTATGGAAAAAGAGAAACCAAAAGGGTTCGGTTTCACATTAAACCTTTTTTTTAGAAACCTGACTTGTGTGAGAGGAGACAAGGAGACAATGTCATGTAATCAAGCGGGCTTTGTCTAAGCCAGGGATACAGGATCTTCTGAAACTTCTTTTAAAGGAAGTAAATTCTTTTTGGCTTCTACAGCATGGGGAAGGCATTATTTTTCAGACTGAAGGCAACATGACGGCAAAGGTAATCTGGGAATGTCTGTGGGCCAAGTTCTATCCAACAATTTCTACCACGGCAGCTGGACCAGAAGGAAGTGCAAAGTAGCCTGTCAGAAAGAGAATGGCCAGAGCTCTCAGGAGTGAGGTTTCCATGCAAAAGACAATGAATTGAGAGTGGAAATGAGAGTTAACTAAAGTCAAACATATACACACGTTTGTGTGAATGGATGTGGATATGTGTGTGTGTATGTATATATGTGTGTGTATATATGTATATATATGATTTCCCAGGTAGAAAAATAATTCACTTGGAACCAAATCATTAGGGGAAAGATTAGGTGGCTTGAGAAAAATGTCAAGCCTAACGCATTTGATTTGATAAGGCCATCATTCACTCATCTCTGCATAAACACAGATTGAATTCACCAATCTCTTTTCTTTTACAATCCTCGCTGAACTTGGCCAACGCGTGGGGACGCTTGCATTAGCCCATATTTGCCAGCTAAGAAATGATCTTCACATTTCTGCGACAAGTACCATAAAGTTTATTTGGAGCTCACTTGTAGACCCATGAAGGCCAGTAGAACCGATTTGCAAGATGTATTTTGTTTTGTCTTAAAAGTCTACTTCACCCATCCATTCCCCCTCTCCTAATAGAAGCTCTTCGATGAGGAATCCTCCCTGTCAGCGCAGTCATCATCATCAACATCCTCACTAACAGATGGACCAGAGCAACTGCACTGTTCATGGAGAGTTACCATGTGTCAGTTACCACCGCAAGCATTTCACATAGATTGTCTCACCGATCCTTTATAAGAAATGATCATTAATAAAAACATGGGATTTATCCCCAATTAATAGATGAGGAAGCTGAGGCTTAGAGTCACATAGCCAGTTAAATGAACCTGGAACTTGAACCTGTATTTGTCTAAATCCTAAGTTTTATCCTTTGTCTCTTCTCTATAGTGTCCTAATGTGTATTAAACATAGAAAAAAATGAAAAAGTTAGGAGATGACTTAATTCAATTCACTTTCCTCTTAGAATAAAATGGAGAAAGCACTGGAAGGTTTAGCTAATTTGTAGGGGTTGAATGCAGTAGCACCCTGGTCCCTAACCCTTGCGATCCAAGTTTATCAGCATACACAACTATTCCCTTTTCAAATTGACCCACAAGGGAAACTCAGGCCATTTTTGGGTTTGTGCAAAAGCCATGTATGTGTTTATTAGGTTTTACTGAAATGTTGAAATGTGATTGGGGAAAGAAAGAAGAACAGTTTATATTGCCAAAAAGCGGATAACTTCAAACTGAACAACCAGACACTCTTGTTCCCAGAGCCTCTGGCCCCAGGACCTAGCCTTGGGTCATCTCTTCTTCTGGTTACTTTCACCTTCTGTCCTGCATGGCTCTTCAAACTTTACATTTTTCTTATTTTACTAAGTAGGATCAATCTGTTTTCCCTGGTTGCAAACTTCATGTCCTCATTTGGGCATATAAATCTCTGATGGTGCTTCATAGAGTAAAAATAAATTCATAGAGCCCATTTAACAGATTGCACCTTCTTCTTCTTTTTTTTTTTCCTAGGGGGTACACCGTTCCTGAGACCTATAATACCAGTTTGATGTGTGGAGTGGTGGAGTAAGCTTCTATTCCCACTCCCTGCCTCAAAAATCCATTTAATATATTGTCCCCAGATAGAGGACACATCAGATATTAAATTGGTAAGAACAGATATTACACTTCATCTTAGCCAAAAGGCTGAGAAGTGATTCCATCTTCTTTCTTTCCTTCCTCCCTCCCTCCCCCCTCCTTCTTTCTTTCTTTCTTTCTCTCTCTGTCTCTCTTTCTTTCTTTCTTTTAGACATCTCAATCTGTCACCCAGGCTGGAGTGCAGTGGCATGATCACAGTTCACTGCAGCCTCGACCTCCTGGACTCAGGCGATTTTTCCGTGTCAACCTACCAAGTAGCTGGGACTACAAGTGCAAGCCACCATGCCTGGCTATTCCTTTTTTTGTGTGTGTGATATTTTGTAGAGACCAGGTCTCATTATATTGCCCAGGCTGGTCTCAAACTCCTGGGCTCAAGCGATCCTCCCACCTTGGCCTCCTAAATTGCTGGGATTACAGGCGTGAGCCACTGCGCCCAGCTGATTTCACCTTCTTTTGGAGACAGATGGTCGAGAGATCTCCTGCCTTACCTTCTCTGGAGCCACTGCCCTGGAGAGATTGGGTCTATTCCTGAGGAGCCTAGCAAAGCCTGAGGTCAGCATTAATGGAAACTCCTGTATCCCACATGTTCTCCTGAAAAGCCTGGCCCAAGCATCTCCCCTGGAGACTAATTTGACTGGGACTGGATCTGCGTCTTTGCCTCCCACTGACTCTGGGTTAGGCTGGGGTTTCTGGAACCCAGAAGACTGCTTTGGGCTTCTGGGCTCCTTAAAGGGCATTTGGCAACCTGTAAAAGCTGCTCATTAAAGGAAACAGTAGGACTGCTTTCCTTTTAATAGGCTGGCCGTGGAAAGTCTGACCCATTTGGGGAGGTCGGAGGTGAAAGCCTGCAGACGTCTAGGGGGTGGGACGAGACTGCTTGGCAAGGCAGTAGCAGGATTCCAGAGGAAAACTGGGTCCCCTGGAGCTCTGAGGCCCAGTCCCTGGTGGTCAGGAAAGCCCACTGAGGGCTCTATAAAAAAATAATGACAGCATTCAAGGGTCCAGTTTGGGACTGAAATTCCAGATTTTGCTTCCCTGCCCCCCTCCCCACTCACCTTGAGGTTTGGCTCACCGCTTTTTCCCCTCTTTGAGGTCCTGTTGACCATGAGTATTATTAAGGCTTCCGGAGGGTGGGATGACGGGCAGCCATGTTACAAAGGAGGGTTAATTGGCTGGAACTCCCCTCAGCTGCCCACTCCAGCTGGCCTGAATCTCTCTGGTTTTTAGTTCTTCCTACAGGGTCTTGGCATGGGTGGCCTGCCTCTCTTTTCAAAATAATTAAAACCAAAGACATTCAAATGAGGTCCTCTCTTGCTGTCAGTGCCGTTTTGCCTTTGTCTGCGAGGTTGGCGGAAGCAAAGTGCCACTGGGACATTCGGGCTTCCTAGCTGGACCCAAAACAGGTAACCCCTCCAGCAGACCACGTCCAGGTTGTGACATCCTCTAAGCCAGAGCGACAAATTCTGGGCACACGAGTGGCTCCCAAACTTGTGGCAGATTTTACTAATGGGCCAAGCCATTTTTTCCCCCCAGCTTGAGCGTGGGCAGAATCTCAAGATCTTTCTTCTTTGGAGTCAGGGTCTCACTCTGTCACCCAGGCTGCAGTGCAGTGGCACGATCATTGCTCACTGCAGTCTCAAACTCCTAGGCTCAGGCAATCCTTCTGCCTCAGCCTCCCGAGTAGCTGGAACTACAAGAACATGCCACCATTCCCAGATAATATGTTTATTTATTTATTTATTTATTCATTTTTGTAGAGATAAGGCCTCGCCATGTTGCCTAGGCTGGTCTCAAACTCTTAGGCTCAAACAATCCTCCTGCCTTGGCCTCCCAAAGTGCTGGGGATTGCAGGCATGAGCCGCCACACCTGGCCTAGATGCCTTCTGTTTGACCTTGGTCAAGGTATATGCTCTTCAGCTTTCTGGAAGGGGAAGTAATTTTCTCACTTGTAAAATGAAGATGATAAAATGGATTTCATTGAGTTGTTATAAGGATTAGATGAGTCAGTGCCTGTAGCATAGAGCTCCACCTGTTAGAAACGTGTGCTATCACATGTTTATCACATATCATTGTTAGTATTTTTTTTTTCTGAATCTACTCCCGCTTCCCCATCCTCTAGCACCGTGGTTGGCACATAGCAGGTGTTTGGTATGTGTGAGCAGCCCCTTTGAAGCAATATACGGTACTGTTACTCCAGTAAGGGAGGAGAAACAAATGACCATCGGAACAGAGAACTTTGGCTGACCTGCTGGCATCCCCATAAATAATTCCAGGAAATTTCTTTCTGGCTACCTTGGGAAAAGCCTGGAGGAAAATCCCAGCCAAGCCAGGATCAGAAGCTCTTCCCGGTCCCCATAGAATCTCAGTTTTTTGTGACTATTTCTGAAGAGTCAAGGAGATAAAATTTGTTCTCCTCATGTTTGTGAGGGGGATGGCTCCTTAAACTCCTGTGTGTGGACAGGGCAGATAAGGGGATCATGTCAGGAAGGAGATCTCATTAACTGTTGTGTCCCTATCGTTAACACCCAGTGCCTGGGATAGACCACTCTTGTTGAAGTTGTCAGGAGAGGTGTATTTTTGTCACCAAGAGTTCTGAAAAAAAAAAAGTAGGATTCCCTGAGCTTTTACTTGAACTGCGCTCAGACAAATGCTAAAAATGAAAGATTTATGCTCCAGATTCATGCACTTCCCAACCCCGTTAGAGAATCACTAGAATTCAGGCAACTCTTGGTCGTCATTTCCTTCTTAAACGCATGTAGATTTCAGTTGTGGCATCTTTATATTTCCAAAGCCGGCAAATTACAGTGGCATACTTTGCTTCTTGTCTGCACATGTCTGCTATTCCTCATGGCTCGCCTATTCAAGAAATGTTGTTAGTATATTTTGTAGATTTTATTATTTTTTTTGAGTTGTAGTCTTACTCTGTCACCCAGGCTGTAGTGCAGTGGCACGCTTACGGCCACTGCAGCCTCTACCTGCTAGGCTCAGACAATCCTTCTGCCTCAGCCTTCCAACTAGCTGGAACCACAGGCACGCACCACCATGCCCGGCTAATTTATTTATTTATTTATTTATTTATTTATTTATTTTTGAGTTGGTGTCTCACTCCGTCGCCCAGACTGGAGCGCAGTGGCCGCTTCCGGCCACCACAGCCTCGACCCGCTGGGCTCCGGCAATCCTTCCACCTCAGCCTTCCGAGTAGCCGGAACTACAGGCGTGCACTACCACTCCTGGCTAATTTTTTTGATTTATTGTAGAGATGAGGTTTTGCCTGCCCAGGCGGGTCTCGAACCCGCGGGCTCAGGCAATCCACTCACCTCAGCCTCCCAAG
>CAUYQG010036479.1:0-11397 GCA_963574415.1 Tarsius wallacei | reverse complement strand
AAGTGGCTGGAACTACAGGCATGCACCACCATGCCCAGCTAATTATTTGATTTATTGTGGAGATGAGGTCTCACCAAGTTGCCCAGGCTGGTCTCCAGTCCCTGGGCTCGGACAATTCTCTTGTCTTGGCCTCCCAAAGTGATGGGATTACAGGCTTGAGCCACTGTGCCTGGCCAATGTGTTTTTTTTTAAAACCCACATAATAATACATTTTGCTCTTCTCTAAGACAATGCAAACAGAGATGGAAGTTTTAGGGAAAAAAAATCCCCAACACTTTCATGGTGCTGTATAAATTTGCACTTATATTAATCATTGAAAAAATATGAAATAAAAAGTAGAAGCAGATTTATGTATCATAAAGCACCTTGGCAAGGGTGGCTTCGTTATTTTTCTTTAAATTTTATTTGGAGGTGGGGAAAGATAGAGAGGCCGAGAAAGATAAGATAAAACTCTAGGAGGACTATTAGCGTCATTGTTAGTTTAGTGGGGGTTTTGGGGAAAATAAGCCACAAGAGTTCACACCAGCCGGCTCAATGGCTCAGCCTGTAATCCCGTGCCTTGGGAGACTGAGGTGAGTGGATTGCCTGAGCCCGCGGGTTCGAAACCCATCTGGGCAACTTGGCGAGACCTCATCTCTACAATAATCAAAAATTAGCCGGGCGTGGTAGCACGCGCCTGAAGTTCCAGCTCCTTGGAAGGCTGAGGCGGAAGGATCGCCGGAGCCCAGCAGGTCGAGGCTGCGGTGGCCGGGAGCGGCCCTGCACTTCAGTCTGGGCGACAGAGTGAGACTCCAACTTAAAAAAAAAAAAAAAAAATTAAAAGAATTTGAAGTCAGTAGAAAAAAAATGCTTGAGTTAAAATAAGGGGCAGTTGTGGAAGCCAAGGTTCTTGTTTTATAGATGAAACCTCTAGGTAGCAGGCTTTAGAGAGAATAGGTCTCATTTGGGGCCTTAAAATGTGTCAGACTCTTCCTAGGAAAGGAGATTCCCTACAAGTGCAAATTTCTCCAAGAAATTTCCCCAAGGGTCATCCCAAAATATGTCAAAGAAGTATATTTGGGGGTAAAATATTTATTTTCCTTTAGATCTTGCTTCTATGTCATATGATGCTATACCAGACTCAGGCTGGAATTTGGCATCTTATGTCTACAAAGTCTTATAATCTCTATTTTAATGTTAATGCTAGTCAGTAGTGCCTAAACTCTAAAAAAGAGGGAACATAACAAGGTGTGTCCAACTTCCTTTTTCATTATGGCCTAGAATTTAGTTTTTCAGGTTTCCTGTGGCCCAGGGGGGATCCATTCAGTCAGTTGGGTGGCTTAGAATTTTGTTCTTGGTTTCTAATCACATGATAAGCAGACAGAACATAGGTGTGGGAGAAGAGGAGAAAGTTATTGGAAAAAAGAACAGTTAGCAGAACACACAAAAAATGATAAGATATATCAGCTATATAAATCGTGAGACAATTCATGGTTCTGTTTCTCCTAGGCAAATGTAAAAATTAGATTTTTAAAATAAAACTTAGAAAAAAATGAAGAGGAAAACAAGGAAAAATTATGAGCACATGTTTGCAGAGAGACCTACTATACCACTGTTACAGGCCAAGGCTCTGAGAATGAGGACTTTTTACATTTCTCATGCTTGATTATAAGTTGTTTATCTAAACGTACCAAGATAGCTTCTTTTGATTGTTGTAACTTTTCATTCTCCCTCTTCAGCAACTTAGTCTAGAGATGGGTGAAGGATTATCAGGGAATCTTAAGTCATGCCCTTGTTAATTTAGCTCAGGGGTGGGTAGGGGGCTATGGAATATAAGCTCTGAGTAAGTGGTACTGCCTTTGAGCAGGTTTTGGTAATGATACCACCTCTCTCCCCGTGATTTGATTGCAGAAATAAACTCCCTTTCTCCCAGTTTCTGTCTCTAGTTTTTGATTTACCGGGAAGGAAAAGCTGGACGAGTTTATCCAGGAAAAATCTGGCAACTCTGGCTGAATTTCGCTACTTGCAACTGGCCAATTTAGGGGAGGCTGTGCCATGGAGACTCCCTGCAGCTGCTGGATTCCTTTTGTGCGTTGGGAACAATCTGGGTTACATCCCTATTGAGTACAGCCAATGTCCCTCTGCAGTTGACTGGTAGAAAATGGATGTTGGGGGTGGTGCACTCTGGGTAAATCAAACCCAATCATGATCTGGGAGTTTAACCTCTTCTTGTTTGGGCCTTTAACAGCCATTTGCGGGCACCAGAAAAGGAAGGTGGTTGTAACCCATTTGCACTTTAGGGATAGCCTTTGGTGTCACTGTGTGCACTTGTCTGTTTTGTCTTGGAGAGTGGACATACTAGTGGGTAAGTCAGAATGGACTGTCAGCCAGGAGTTTAACCCCTGTCATTTGGGCTTTTAATAGCCATTTTCAGACACTGGGGAAGGTGATTGTAACTTGTTTGCTCTTTGGGGATATCCTTTGGTTTACTTGTCTGTTATGTCTTCAGACAGAAGCATACACTGGGAGTTTGACTTCTCATTTGGGCTTTTAATAGCCATTTGCTGGCACCAGAGAGGGTGATTGTAACTTGTTTGTACTTTTGGGATATCTTTTGGTTTTGTTGTTTGTACTTGTCTGTTTTGTCTTTGTCTTTTATTTAAATAGGAGAAATAACAAGTCTACTCCATTTGACAGTCCTTTGGGACAGATACTGTCTGATTAGAAGAATTGTGAGTACCCGCTTATAGAAAGAAAAAAGAGGTAAAGAGGTTTTTTGAAATCAAACTTTCATGTATCCAATGTTTTGTTCACAGCCCTTATTAGAGTACCTGTTGGGGCAAACAGAATTTAGCCATGTAAACAGTTTCCAATTTTGTCAGAGATTTAATTTGGATGTAACTATCCTTTATAAAATGGTGAGTTTGTTGCTATTTCATAACTAGAATTGCCAAGGGAAAAGCTATTGGATTTTTGTTTATATGCATGCATGTATGTTTAAATGTACTTATATGTATGCACGTGTTTTATATTGTATTTAGCATGCTACCAAATTGACTCATAAGTAAATGAGTACTCACAAATTAAATAAATAGATCTAAATAGTTTTCAACTTCATGTGACTTTAATGATGCTTGTGTGTAGGATTTTTTGACAGGCAAGACTGATTTAAGATTGTTAATTCAATGAAAACTGCTGAATCTTCTGAGTTATTGGTAAAATGTCCATGTATTTATTTTAAACCTCTTACTAGGGTGACACCTGATGATCACAGACTTTGAAACTGATTAACCAGAAAATAACTCAAAATAATGACTAGCTTTGTCTAATGCCTCAGTTTTCATAATCTAAACTTCTAAAAACAAATGAGTTGAGTAAATATAGATAAGATAGATGCATGTTAATAAACTTTTTTTTTTTTTTGAGTTGGAGTATCACTCTGTCTCCCAGACTGGAGTGCAGTGGCCGCTCTCATCCACCGCAGCCTCGACCTGCTGGGCTCCGGCGATCCTTCCGCCTCAGCCTTCCAAGTAGCTGGAACTACAGGCGCGTGCTACCACACCCGGCTAATTTTTTGATTTATTGTAGAGATGAGGTCTCACCAAGTTGCCCAGGCGGGTCTCGAACCCTCGGGCTCAGGCAATCCACTCACCTCAGCCTCCCAAGGCGCGAGATTACAGGCTGAGCCACTGAGCCCGACTGTTAATAAACTTTTTATGTAATTTAGGATCTTAAAATTGTTTTGGAAGCTCATTAAATGTCTGGTTCACTTTCAATTAAGAAAGAATTTTATGTGGCAAATTTTTGTCCTAAAGTAAAATGAATATTTAGGAAGGAAGGAAGTATGGGGTAGAACAGAAAGTTCAAGCATATTGTAGATGGTCTATTTAAGTCATGACGGAATTTATGAAGGTAAATTTGTGAAGGGAATTTTTTATGTGATTAAGTCAATTGCAATTAAAAGAAAATTGTAATAGTCTTTCTGAATTTTGTTTCCCTATGTTGGGATGTGGTTTTTTTGAGGTATTATTGTGCTCTTGGCAAGATTGCAAGAGTTTTGATTTTTGGTTCCATAGCCTATTTAAAAAGTGCCTTTTCAAACTTGTGTATCAGAAATTCAACTTTTATTGTATCTCATTACTTTTTTTCCCTCTTGAGAAGGCCTGAGATAGTGACCGTCTCCTTCAAATTTCTGTCAGATCCTGTTACCTTTTGCTCTCCCTCCAATTCTAACTGTGGTTGTGAACTGATGCTGAAATATTTTATCTTGAAGGTCCAGAAAAGCAATGTTTTATTATTATGCTAAAGAGTGGGTTGTAAGTATCTGCTCCCAAGAAATTATCATCTCCCTACCTTTGATGAGCTAAGGGGTGGGTTTTTACCTGAACAAGCATTTTGCCTTTCACAGGAAATTTCATAGACTTTTGCAGTGACTGTTAAGTTAAACATGAACCTAAAGGGTGGGCTTGCACTGGTAAGTTGACATTCTAATCCACAGGGTGGTCAGGGCTGTTGTGCAGATAAGAAAAAATGTTTGAGCACTTCCTATGTTGCCTTTATTAGATTTTTGATTTCATAGAAAAACTGAACTTTAAGAGGATTAAAGTTTTTACATGTATGTAACTTTTGGCATTGCTTTTAAATCACTTTGGTTAAATGAATAATTTATTTTTTATGCAATCTGTAATTTGGTTTTAATAAAATATTCTAACCTTTTACATCTTTAGTAAATGTTCTATTAACTAATCCTTGTGCTGTTAAGTTACAGGGCTTTGGCAGTGAGGACCTTATTTGCAGACCCAAGAGAAGGTAAAAATCAAAATGAACTGCCTTTATGATATGGGACCAAAGATTAAAGTTATTCAATCTCTCTAGGCCCAGGGACTATCACAGAAGAGGTGGGCATGTGAGATTATAAGGGCTAATTTTTTAGAAATGAAGTTAATTCAGAATTGTGCATGTCTCTTGTAAATGCTATGCCAGATACAGGAAAAGGAAAATAACAAAATCAAGGGCCCAGATCATGATAGCTTGTAATGTAGATCTGATCCAGGATTTTTTTTTCCAAACTCCATACCTGACTTTCTCTTGCCTTTAACCAATTGGTTATAAAATCAGGTTGAACCACATTCTTCCCCCATAATCCAACATTGCTGATGTGAAACACAAAATGGACAATTCTAGAAATATGCCTCCTAGCTCCAAGGCACCTTGTCAAGTAAATGTAATAGACAACCTTAGGAATGAGCCTTCCTAGTGACATGGGACTTCCTCCTGTTTATGACCCACACATATATTCTAAGGAATGATGTTTTGCCAATGGGGGGGACTAAGGACTAAACCTGACCTTTTTGTTTTACTCAAATTCCTAACTAAAAGACTTGGGAAGTCACTACCTAATTAGGACTCACCAGAAAAGTTTTTATTTCCCTGTACACTAAAATCTGTTTTCAACTTGACTCTGGCATAGCATCATACAACAGATAAAGAAGGACAAACTGAAGAAACCAGAGGATCCTTGCTGAACAGCTCTTACCTTGTCTAAATGCTGAAGACTGCCCGGCACATCAGCCGCTCAAGGACTATAATGCATTGTGCTCCAGAAGGCTATGTTTATGTGTGTGTGTGTGTGCAGGAAGCCCTAAACTGTCTGTGGAATAAATACTGTTGGGGACAATGCTAGTGGCTCTGATGGCCACTCCAGTACTTATGCCTTGTTCGAATGAAACTAAAAAATCTTTAAGTAATTTGCAAGCTTCTTTAGATTCTTTGGCTAAGATAGTTTTTAAAAATAGAAGGGCTTTAGATTACATTTAGCTGAGCAAGGCAGAGATCGTATGACTATTAATTCTTCTTGTTATTCCTATATTAACACGTCCGCCCCAGTGGAAGCTAGCTTTGAGAAAATTAGACAGCAAGCCACTTGGTTACAGCAGACTCTGGACCATCAGACTCTGTTTTTAAATGGTGTTTTTGATAGAACTCTGGACTAGTTTTATAATTTGTTTTCCATGGATTCTTCTGACTTAAGAAGTATTTTTTTTCTGGTATAGGTAAATGAATAATAGCTGTTTTAGTATGCAGATTATTGTTTTATGTTTTGTTTGAATAATGTGTATCTTGCACGATTAAAACCCCTGAGCTTATGGCCAAAGCAGTATAAGATGCAAGGAAACAAAGAAGAGGCTGTTCAAATATTCAAATGGAAAGGGTCAGCAATTCCATGATAGAAATCATTGGTACAACTGACATCGGTGAATATTATAGGCCAAGGTTCTAGGAATGGGGATTTCTTACATTTCTCATGTTTGACTTGAAGTTGTTTATCTAACGTGCCAAGTTAGCTTTTTTTGATTGTTATGACTGTCCATTCCCTGCCTTATGGAGCTTAGCCTCAAGATAGGTGACATTGAGTCATGCTCTTGTTAATTTAGCTTCAGTTGGGTTGGGTGAGGGGCTATGGAATATAAATTCTGAGTAAATGGTACTGCCTTTGAGTAGGTTTTGGTCATGATACCATCTGTCTTCCTGTGACCTGGTTGCAGAAATAAATTCCTTCTTTCAATTTCTGCCTCTTGAGTTTGATTGACCACAAGGGAAGCAGCTGGACTAGTTTATCCAGGAACACCAAATCTGACTATGCCCTATTCTGTTCATTCCCTTACAAGGCTAGACTTGCTCTGAGGTTAAATAGATATGAAAGAGAGGGCTAGGATTTATGTGTAACAGGTATTTGAGGAAATAAAGGACTAATGTAAGACCAAAAAATGAGACATTTCTTGTAGCTGAGAGAACTATAGTCTCAGGAACCTCGTTTGTGAAGGACTTCAGGAGTCTCCAGAAAACTGTAACCATTATGTGCTACAGGAGTCAAAGAAGAAATTGGGCAAAAAGACAGAGCCAAGGAAGCCTTCATGGAGATGTGGGGTTTTTTTTAAAGGCCCAGGTGCCAGTTGCAGTTGCTGGTACCAGAAACAGGAGCCTGTGCTGAGATAAACAACTCATTTCTTCAGGAGAGCTCTAGAATATGATTAGATTTCCTTGGAGGCACTGAAGCTTAGTTTGAAGACTGTTGGCTTAAGGATCAGTCCCTGGGGAACCTTGCATTTCTATCTTAGCTCCAAAGTGCCTGTGATTCCAGATGAATTACTGTCACCGAAAAAAACTGGCTGATGATCTAGCTCATACCTACATTTTAGAGAAAGCATTTGCAGGAAGAAATGGACTCCATTCTTCCTCCTGGACATTTTATCTTGCCCCATTCTTGTATTCTTCATCTCTTTGAATCAATCAAATGTAGTCAGGTATAATCTTTATTTCCATTTAGTTTTATAATCATTCTGGGAGAAATGTCTTACCTATATTATTTCATATCTTTTTTTCTTTTCATCAACCCTGTAAGGTTGAAGAAACTGAGGCTCAGAGAGGAGAATAGATTTGCTCACGGCTCTACACACAGTCAATAATGAAGGTAGGATTCAACTGTAGGCATGTTAACTCCAAAGTCTCTTCATAAGCTTGAGAAAGGAGTAGGAGTTACATACAGCCCAAATAATTAAAACTATCACCTCAGTTGGCTAATCCTCAGCTGTACCAATAACATGCCACAAATAGTGGGCAGGTATCTGGTTTCTAGCAATTGCCTGGAAGTTTCAAATGAAATACAGTTATGTAGATTGCCTGGCTTAGGAACAAAAAACAAACAAAATCCAAAGTTTTAGTGGAGACTTTGAAGATAAAAAGCTTGTAAAAAGGAACAAATGACTGTTTAAAATGAGATTGAATGAGTTTCCAGGAATGGCTATTGTTTTATTTATATATATATATATATTTTTAAATGTGTTCTTTTAAGAAACACAAGACTGCTAAAAATTTAAATAGGGGTTATAGGACTCTGGTTCAACTAACTTTTCCAAAATATAAGCAGCGATGTAACATGAAGCCCAATATAAGAGCTCTTGTGGAGAAGGCAATTACCAATCAACAACGATTGATCATTTGTTTATTCATTCATTTGATATTCTTTTTCATTATTAAAGTATCGAAATCTACGAAGGGGAGTATAAACCATACATAATGATTTCAAGGAATGATTATAAAACAAATACCCAAGCAATATAAAGAATATAATTACCAGTTCCTTAGAAGATGCCTCCTGAGTACTCTTCCTCATCATGTTCCTCTCCTCCCTAGGGATTACCTGGTTATTTATTTAGTTTTACCACCCATGTATGCATCCTTAAACTATACATACATATACATACACTTTTGTTTTTCTTCTGCCTATTTTGGAACTTTATATAAATGGAATCATAATGCATGTTTTCTTCTGTGGCTTTTTCCCCCTTTCCTGTGTTTGTGAGTTTAATCTTCACACTGTATCTCACACCATTTACATTTCCTTCTTTGCCTACAGTGATGGCTGTGAAAATGAGTCTCTCAGACCTCCACTCACAGGAAGTAATCAAGGGTCCTGGTTTCTGAGCTTTAAAGTTCATGGCTATGTTTGTGGTCAGCATGTTTCCCACAACCATCTCACTCAATCAGTGGCTGAGTGCAGCACGGTTATTAAGGCAGACTTGTTTGTGGGAAACACTGGATTCTTTAGACTTGGATGGAGCTGGATGACTGACTTTGACTGGAGGACAAAAACCTGGCTGAACTTCCCTTAGACTTCTTTAGGATGCATAGCCAATCAACCTTCTTTTCTTCTCTCATTTGCCTCAGTTTTCACTTGCATCAGTGTCTGACAGCTCTCCCGACTTTTCGGGGTTCCTTCCTCACTTTCACTCAAATAGCCATTTTTCAAACAAAAAAAAAAAAGAAAAAAGAAAATCCTTGCATGTTTAATCCCATCTCTGTATCTGCTTCTCAAAGCACCTAGATTAACACACCCAGTATTAATCATTATAATAATTATTTTATACATCTTAACTCCCTTATACCCCCTCTGCCTTGTTGAGCTTGCTTGGCTAAACCACCTATTTGGTTAAAAGCAATTTTGTACATATTTCCATGCAGCATAATGGCTGAAGAAAAATCTACAACATTGTCTTACTTTAAATTCTTGTTCTTGGAGCTTCAACTGTGCCCTTAGTGTAGCCAGGCAATCTACTGTTTCCCTGGCCTATTTACTCTCCCACTTGGAATAAGTACTAGGTCACATTTTCTTTTATCTTTTCCAGTCTCTAATACCATCTTTATTATTCTTGCTCTTAGGTCATGACTTTATTATTATTTACTGAAAAAGGAGTCAGAGAGATCATCCACAGATTCCCACTCATCTTTGCATCTGTATCTACATATTCTGCTTCCTCTCCGGCTACTATGAAAGGAATAAACTTCCCTGAGTTCCTAGCCAGACCAGCCCTTTCACAATCATCTAGTTCATCCTGCCTACTTAAAAATCTTGCTCTAGGAAGCTACCTACTTCTTTCCTGCATCATCAGTTGTATCCTCTCTGTTACAAACATCTGTATGTTTTTAACCTCATACTAAAATATTACTTATGGCTCCAGTTTCCTCTTCAGTTATAATCCCATTTTTCTTTATCCCTTTAGATCAAAACTCCTTGAATTAGTTATATGAACTTCTTGGCTTCAATTCTTCTCTTTTCATTTTTCCCTTTGTACCAGGCTTTTGCATTCACAAAGACATTAAACTTTTTTCAAATCAAAGTTATCAATAGCTATCATATTGTTAAATCTAAAGGTCAAGTCTCAATTTTCATCATGTTTTACTTGTGAGGATTTTACTTAATTACTCATAAATCATAGTTCTCTATGATCACTTTTCTTCTTTCTTTAAAATTTACTATTGTGATAAGTTACTGGTGGCAAACTTTTTTTTTCCCCAGAAAGAAATTGATTTCTCCCTTATCTTGGTTGGTAATTATTTTCTTTCAGTAAATTGAAGGCATCATCTTATTTTTTCAAATCTAAATGTTGTTCCTTTGAAGGTAATTTATCTTTTTTTATCTGGCTGCCTTAAGTCTCCTGATGGTCAGTGTTGTTGGGCAATTTCTCTATAGTATGACTAGATATAAGTTTCTTTATATCTAACCTGCTTCAAATTCTTTACAATTTCTGAGTCTATACATCGATTTTTTAATTAGTTGTGAAATATATTATCTCAAATCTTTTCAAATATGGCATCAATTTTTTCCTATTTTCTCCTCTTCCTGAAAATTCAGTTATATGTATGTTATACCTTCTTGGTTGCTCATTCATACTTTCCATCTCTTTTTTCTGTGTTGTATTTTGAAGCATTTCCTTTGTTCTGTTTTTAAGTTTATAATGTCTGGTTGACTGTATCTAACTTGCTGATAAATTTATTTGTTGAGTTTTTCTATTTTAATTGTTACATTTATTAATTCTAAAAGTAATATTTTATTGTTCAATTTTTGTACTATATTATTTCATATTCTCTGAAAATATTTTTAAGATTATATTTGATTAATTTCAATTCTGAGTCTTATTATTTTAATATTTGAAATTTTAAGCACTCTCATTCTGCTGGATTTTACTCCTGAAGGCTTGTTTCCTTGGGTATTTTTTAATTTTTGTGTATATACATTATCTTTACAAAAGTATTTGTGAGAATTATTGAGCCATAGAGTACAGGTGCATACCCTCAGAATAGACTTACATATGTTTGGAGAGCATGGAGCATCTGTAGTCTGTAACTCTTTTTATTTTATTTTATTTTAGATTCAAGGGGTGCCTGTGCAGTTTGTTATATAGATATATTTTATGATGGTAAGGTTTGGGCATCTATCGAGCCCATCACCAAAGTGGTGAGCATTGTACCCAATGGGTATTTTTTCAACCCTTATCCCCCTGTCATTGCCTCCTTTAGGCGCCTTCAATGTTTGTTGTGCAACTCTTTTAAAATAAATTGTTTTCAGGTTTTTGAGGACTCTCACTCATTATTATTTTTAATTAGTAGATTTTATTATTTAGAATAGTTTTAGTTTCATAGGAAAGTTGTCCTCAAAGTACATAAACTTCCCAAATTTCTTATCTATCCTCCAGTGTTCCCTACCAGTATGGTATATTTGTTATAGTCTCCAGCGATTTTAAGTTTGGCTTGCAAGATATACAATTGGCAGATAGTTTTCCCATTCTGTGGGCTGTCTCCTGCTTTCTTGATAATTTCTTTTGCTTTTCAGAAGCTTTTCAGTTTGATGAGGTCCCTCTGGTCTATCTTATCTCTTATGGCATGGGCATCTGGGGTTTTGATCAGGAAGGCTGTCTCCTGTGTTTTCTAAGATATTTATAGTTTGAGGTTTCCTTTTTAGGTCTTTGATTCATTTCAAGTTGATTTTTGTGAAAGGTGATAGATAGAGATCCTGTTTCAATCTTCTGCATGTGATCAGCCAGTTTTTCCAGCACCATTAACTAAATAAGTTCTCCTCTC